>CATIWF010120399.1:0-49787 GCA_949630135.1 Balakata baccata
GAGATGTTTAAAATTAACATATGGATGCTTGCTAAGTGTAGCCAAGTACATTAGATGACCTGCCATGAAACAATCACATGGATTATCAATTCATATGTCAGTGATAGTCTCATCATAGAAATGGTGCAAGTATCCTTAGACTTGAGGTGCTCAAGGTTATTTTGGATACTGATTCTATAATTTGACTATGTTCTTTGTTGTCTCTTAGAGGTCGCTCTTAGAGAGGTGATTGGGTATAACTTGAGATATTCGAAGGTAGTTGAGTAGCCAATAAGGGATTCACCACTCCTGATAGAAGAAGATATGGCTTATTGTGGATAGCATTACTCAAAAATCCTTGCGTGAGGTGGACATGTCTTGAAAATGGTCTTCAAGGACATATCTTATTGAAAATGGCTTAGAAACCGAATTCCGCTTGGGAAAGGCAGGTTCACAGTCAGGAAACGTTTCCCACTTTTGACACCAAGTTCCTCATCGGGGCTCGCCTTTGGACTGCATGATATAAATATGTGATTTCACGTCTTTTTCTACTACCACTCGAACCCTAGCTGCATTTCTTAAATAAAGAACCTTCTGAACACACCTCCCTTTATCCCTATTGATCGTCTTTCACCTAAACACAAGTAAAACATTGATAAGATTGGATTTTTGTGATTTAATAAAGGATTTTTAGGGGTTTTTAACCAAGGACACAATTTGAATGTATGGGCAGATTAAAAGTTGAGTGTCTTTGATCGTTCTCTTGTTTTCTTCCTGTGAATAGTAAGTACTCGTAAACTATAGCATTTTGGTCATAGGAGTTAATGGATGTATTTATAGAATTGGGGTTTTTATGGAATTAGGGTTCAGTTTCAATAACCCTATATTAACAAATCATGTTTAACCCTTTTTTATGTGTTTATGATAATTAGAACGTGTTATTTCATATAGGGAACGTGCCGGAGGGTGGAAATGATCACAGAGACAGTGAGAAACATTGATAGAGAAGGTTTTCGGCTCCATAGTTAAGGTTTGTACATATAATCTTGTTTATTCACTTTCTGACAGCATGTTTGTTGGTGTCTAGGTATATTGGATGTTTAGTATTTGCTAAATGCCATGAATTGTAATCTGATTGATTTGGTGTTAATTTTTATTAGATTAAGGACATTGATTATTCATAATTTTCATAATAGATTGGCATATTATGAAATCGATGGATTATGGCATGTTTAAATGATAATATGGATTGCTGGAATGACCTATAATGTTCTGGAAATTATATTGTATCTATGAAATCATGAGGGTTGATGATAGCATATGAAAATGAGTTTATTTTTATGAATTATGGGCCTTTCTCGGTCGAGAAAGGGGAATCCCGGTCGGGACTTACTCGACCTAGGCCAAATTAGCCCTGTGACAGGCTTAGCTAGCAGCACCAGCACCGTAGCGACACATGGCAGAGTGTAATAGTTCAGAATCACTTATGTGTGACTGTCAGGTACTGAATATGATAGTATGGAATGTGTAAGGTATGTTTTCTATGTTCTAAAATGGGGTAATTATGAATTTGATTATAATGACTTTTTTTTGCCTAAGTGCATTACCACGATATGAGATGAATTGACATGTATATGATGATACATGTATCACGATGCGATGCAATATGGAAATAATGATATGAATGATAATATATAGAAATGTTATATTATTATGTGATATCACGGAAATGCTATTATGGATCATGCGAATAAAGGAACATATGAAAAGACTAAAATGCCTTACTCGTGCTAAGACTGACTATAAGATAGATGACATGCCATTGAGGGTGGTTACGATATCGTAGGATTATTTCATGCGTTTATTATCGGGTAAGGCAGCTTCAGCTTTGAGAGCGCCCTTGATCGATACTGCTAGTAGCTATTATTATTATTATTATTGATTATAAGTCAAGTTGGCTTCAGCTCTGAGAGCGCACTTGACTAAGGTACAAAACAAACAGTATGATCAGGTGTGTTGGGTAGCTTCGGCTCCGAGAGAGCCCCTATTCACAACCTGTATCCGGTAGTTTAGTATAGAGCAATTGGGCAAATTAATTGAAATACTGGAAAAAGGAAAAGTTATTTTACAGTGTTTTATATTTGCAGAAAATGACTTCCACTTACCAGGTACGCTATGGTTATTGATTAATTTATTAATTGGCATATTAATAAGGTTACAATTGATATGAATTGGTATGTGAAAGGTTGTTCTATAACATGATGATATGATATAAATTGCATGTTATGTATGATATAATTTATATGATTATATGTACCACTAAGCTTAGATAGCTTAGCGTGTGGGTTTCCTAAACGCAGGTCAGGAGCCATAGGTAGAATTGATACTAAGAAGCCGAGCTAGTCATATCCAAAGTCAGCTCACCTTTATGCATTTCTTTTCATATTATACATTTTCAGTTAGAATTGGATTTTGTTTTAAATTGTATTTTGAATTATGGATTGTAACATTGTTTTATTTGGAAGTGTTTAGCCTGTGGTTACAGACTTTGATTACTAATTATTTAATGCACATGAGTGCATGATAATTAATTATATTGTTGCATGTTGCAATGGATAATTAGATGAACAATATCATAATATGTTCAAATGGTAAAGGCTAAAAAGGGAATAATAGTTAAAGAATTAGTAACACGTATGTGGTAGCATTTAGTTGTGTAGCGATTTAGTATGCTATATAGGAAGGTGTTACACTTTTGGCATCAGAGCTTCGGTTTTGGCAGTTCTAGACTTGATCGTGTTAGAGAGGTGTCCTAAAAGCAATCACCTTAGGCACTTAATGTACACATACATATAGATATTCTTCATTAAATTGGTGTTCATACATTTATGAATTGATATATATTTCCCACTCACGATACCGGGTTCCTAGTCTAGACTCACCTTTGGACTTCATGCTATAAATACATTATTTCACATCTTTTTCTGCCACCATTCGAACCCTAGTTGCATTCGTTGAATAGAAAACCTTTTAAACACACCTCCCTCCATCCCTATTGATCCTCTTTCACCTAAACATAAGTAAAACATTGATAAGATTGGATTTTTGTGATTTATTTAAGGATTTTTGGGGGGGTTTTAAACTAAGGACACGATTTGAACATTTGGCCATATTAGAGGCAGAGTTCCTGTGATCGTTCTCTTATTTTCTTCCTCTGAACAGTAAGTATTAGTAAACCATATCATTTTGTTAAAAGGAGTTAATGGATGTATTCATAGAATTGGGGTTTTTATGGAATTAGGGTTTAGTTTCGATAATCCTATATTAACATATCGTGTTTAACCCTTTTTGATGTGTTTATGACCATTAGAACATGTTATTTCTGATAGGGAACATGCCGGAGGGTGGAAACGATCACCGAGACATTGAAGAACATTGATAGAGAGGGTTTTCGACTCCATAGTTAAGGTTCGTACATATAATTATATTTATTCACTTTCTAGCTGCATGTTTGCTAGTGTCTAGGTATGTAGGATGTTTTGTATCTGCTAAATACCATGGATTGCGATCTGAATTATTTATTATTGATTTTTATTAGATTAAAGACATTGATTATTCATAATTTTCATGATAGATTGGCATATTATGAAATTAATGGATTATGACATGTTTAAATGATAATATGGATTGTTGGAATGACTTATAATGTTTTAAAAATTATGATGTATCTATGAAATCAAGAGGGTTGATGATAGCATGTGAAACTGAGTTTATCTTTATGGATGACAGGCCTTTCCCGATCAGGAAAGGGGAATCTCGGTTGGGACTTACCCAACCTAGGCCAAATTAGCACTGTGATGGGCCTGGCCAGTGGCACCGGTACCGCAGCAACACGTAGCAGCGTGCTATGGTTCAGAATCACTTGTGTGTGAGTGTCAGGTACTGAATATGATAGTATGGAATGTGTAAGGCTTGTTTTCTATGTTATAAAATGGGGCAATTATGAATATGATTATAATGACTTTTTTTTTTTGCCTAAATGCATTGCCATGATATGAGATGAATTGACAAGTATATGGTGATACATGGATCACGATCTAATATGATATGGAAATGATGATATGAATGATAATATGTAGAAATGTTATGTTACTATGCGATATCGCGGAAATGCTATTATGGATCATGCGAATAAAGGAACATATGAAAAGACTAAAATGCCTTACTCAAACTAAGATTGATTATAGGATAGATGACATGCCATTGAGGGTGGTTACGGTACCGTAGGATTATTTTAATGCATTTATTATCAAGCAAGGTGGCTTTGTTAGAGAGGTGCCCTAAAGGCAATCACCTTATGCACTTAGTACACACATATATATAGGCATTCTTGTACTATATTGGTGTTCATGCATACATAAATTGATATAGATCTTAAACCAAATGATGCAGTCCACAATATATAACACAATATGAAGGAAATCATGATGAGATCATGATGGTGAGATTCCTATCATGTGTCAATGTGTTTATATCTAAATTATTCCTAGTCATAGGATTAACAAGATGGGACATTGTTAATCCAGATAGGCTAGCACATCTTATACTTCTTGATTGGATCAAGTAGTTGATCTCGTAAACTATAAACATGAGATATTTAAAGTTAACATGTGGATGCTTGCTAAGTGTAGCCAAGTACATTGGATGACCTGCCACGAGATAATCATATGGATTATCTATTGATATGTCAGTGATAGTCTCATCATAGAAATGATGCAAATATCTTTAGGTTTGAGGTGCTCAAGGTTATCTTGGATACTGATTCTATACTTTGATTTCATTTTTTGTTGCCTCTTAAAGGTTGTTCTTAAGGAGGTGATTGGGTATAGCTTGAGGTATTCGAAGGTAGTTGAGTAGCCAATAAGGGATTCACCACTCCTGATAGAAGAAGATATGGCCTCTTGTGGAGAGCATTACTCATAAATCCTTGCGCGAGGTGGACATGTCTTGAAGATAATCTTTAAGGACATATCTTGTTAAAGTAATGAGTCTTATGGACAAGAAACGAATATCCCTTGGACTAAGTGTAACATAGTCAGTCTAGTGAGAGTTGACACATTATCTATACTTTGAACCAAGTAGGGTATAGTGAGTTGAAAGTATAAATTGCACAGATAATTGTTCTATAAAAGGATTCGAGTTAGACCACTGACCTCTCTGGTCAATTGGAGGTCATGATGTGTGGCTAGACACCGCTCTTAACTTACTTAATATTATATGATAAATTGAGTGGACAACATAACGGGAACCTATTGGGTCACACACATAGAAGAGTGTGATGAAAGAGTAAATTGGGCCTTGAATTTTATCCAAGTTTAAGAGAGAGAAAATTTGGACTGGATGGTTTTGCAGACGTGAAAAAGTTTCCTGGATATCAAAGGCATCGTGAGTACAAGATGCTCAATGTGAGTGCGGAAGTGGGCTAGCAGTGCATTGTAGGCCCGTGCTGCACACTGCGGGCCTGCCAGCTCGTAGGCAGTAGGCCCTTGCGGTCAGTAGCCTGCTAATTGGGTTCTCCTTATCCAATTTGGACTCCCTTTTATGTATCCTACTTGGAATTGGATTCTTTATGCCATAGGGCAAATATAATACATGTAAAAGGGATTTTAAGGCAAAAAATACAATAGCCCACATTAGAGAATTTTAATTTAGAATTAATTCTTTTTTTCTTCTTCTTCTCTCTTGAACATTCAACCATACTAGCACCTTAGTTGTTTGTTCACCCATTGCCATAATCGATTTTCTTTATCCTCATCGTGTGGATATCGATAGAGACATCCAAGTTAGGATATTGGTAGTTAATTACAACCCAACAAGAAGAAACAAAGTCACAACATGGAGAAGATCAAGAATAAAATAAGGTAATCATCTTCATCCAAGTAATTGGCATATCCAATTTTAATATGCATAGGATGATCCATTAGTTCTAGGATTTCTAAAATTTTAATTTTCTAATATGCTATGCATGTGATGCATGTTAGAAACCCAATAGGCTTTAACTCCGAGAGCGCCCTTGATCCATATTGCTAGCAACTATTATTATTGATTATGAGTCAAGTTGGCTTCAACTTCGAGAGTGCACTTGATTCAGGTACAAAACAAACAGTATGATTAGTGGGTAGGGTGGCTTCAGCTCCAAGAGCACCCCTATTCATAACTCATATTCGGTAGTCTAGTGTAGAGTAATTTGGCAAATTAATTGAAACACCAGAAAAAGAAAAAGTTATTTTACAGTGTTTTATGTTTGTGGGAAACAACTTCCGCTTACTAGGTATGCTATGGTTATTGATTAATGTATTGACCGGCATGTTAACATGGTTACGATTGATATGAATTGGTATGTGAAAGGTTGTTTTATAACATGATGATATGACATGAATTGCATGTTATGTACGATATAATTTATATGATTATATGTACCATTAAGTTTGGATAGCTTAGCGTGTGAATTTTTTACACGTAGTTTGAGAGCTGTAGGTAGAGTTGACACAAAGAAGTCGAGCCAGTCATAACAGTCAGATCCAAAGTCAGCTCACTTTTATGCATTTCTTTTCATATCATACATTTTGGGTTAGAATTGGATTTTGTTTTACATTGTATTTCAGATTATAGATTGTAAGATTATTTTATTTGGGTGTGTTTAGACCGTGGTTATAGACTTTGATTACTAATTATTTAATGCACATGAATGCATAATAATTAATATGTTCAAATGGTAAAGGCTAAAAAAGAATAATAGTTAAAGGATCAGTAATATGTATGTGGTAGCGCTCACTTATATATTAGTTTAGTGTGCTATATGGGAGGGTGTTACAGATGACATATAGTTTTTTACTAATGTTAAAAGTCATAAACTTTAATTTTGTAAGATTTGTCATTAATACTATAACAACAAAAAAATATTAACCAAATTAGAAAATAATTGTACATATAACCATTTAGTATATTATGATTATATTCATGTCGAATATGTAAATATTAATATTCGTATTAATAAACCAATTATAATATGAATACAATAACATATTATCACTAAAAAATAATTTATAATATTAAATAATATTTGTATCTACTTATAAATAGACATGTTTAATGAGTATATATAAGTAATAACTTATGTATAAGTTATGTATAATCAATATTAATTAAATAACCTCTTATTAAAATAAATATTTAAATAATTATAATTATAACATACAAAACATACGTAATTTCAATAAATAACTTAATAAATGTCATTCAATAATTTCGTTTCAATTATTTCAATTATAATTTATTAGGTCTAATTATATATATTTAAGACATATTGATAAACACTTTAATAAATTTACTAATAATATTTAAATGAAAAATATAATATAATAAAAAGACAATGAAAAAAAAAAACAACAATCCTAAGGATGAAGAAAATTCAATAGAATGCTTAACACATATGAATTGATAATATATTATTTGATAATTATCACATCATCCTTTTCATGTTGTTCTCATATGTGTAACTTTTTCCATATCATAACATATATATCATAAGTACATGCATATGATATTTTTCATAAAAAAAAAAAATATACGATGATAGTGTAACAAAATCTATTAACATAAAAAAATTAAAATCAATAAAGAAAAACTTTTGGGAAAAATATTTAATTCGTGTAAAATTTCCTCATGATCATGGATATAAAATATAATGGAATCTGAAAATATAAAACCTATCTTATTATCTTATTGAGATAATTCGTACTAATAACGTATTATAAAAATAAATAAAAGAAACTAATAAATGAAGAATAAAGTAAAAGAAGAAGAGAGTAGAAAATTGAAAGAATATATATTCATTAGTCATTGTATTTTCACCAAAATCTCTATTCATAGGCTTACAATGAGATATTTATAAAATATAAGTTACAATTTTAATTGAAAAAATAATTTACAATAAACATGGGCAATTAAGCTAGAAAATTAAGACTATATTTGGATTGATGAATTTTAAATGAGAAATTTTGAATAATTTATGAATTTATTTCAAATATATTGTTTAATTACTTAAAAATGGTCCAAAATATGTGGATTTCCCCCTTCCTAGGTGGAAAAATCTAAAATACATTGATTTTGAACAATAAAGAATTGTAGCCAAATTTTTTATTCCAATATTGTCCCTAATAAATTAATAATATTAAAAAACTATCCTTAATCATAAAAAAATAAAAAATATTTTTCTTTTAATATTAACTAATTGCTTTATTATTATTATTATGTGTTAATATGCATTAAATTATTAATAAAAAATATGTTTTAGCAATATAATTAAATATTATAATGAATAATAGCTTTATTTTTTTTTTATTTTTTAACTCTTAAACTAACCAATTTTATTTTTTAAATTTGAAAGTATATAATGAAATTGATTGTATATATTTAATTAATAATAAATTATCAATATTTAATAAAGGATAAATTGAAAATTAATTGTTAAATTCATGAATTATAGTTATTGAATAAAAAATAAGTGTAAAAATAATTACATTATTAATCTATTAATTTTATAGTCAAAGTAAACGATAAAATTTTTAAACTTCATGAATTTCACAATATATAGATTTCAAATTCATGAATTTTATAAAATTTATAAATTTTAAAATCTTTCAATCCAAATAAATCCTAAGAGATGATGTTATGAAATTAGGAGGAGTTATGGAGATGCGTAATAATAATATTTATAAAAAAAGCTAATTTGTTTCTCATTTTTTAATGTGTACGGTTGGAAAATGAGGACGAAAGGCCAGTTGCGAAACTAAATCACTATATTTCGGTTAAATTCAATTACGTCTAAATTATGTTTCAATCCGGTTGTTTCCATTAATCGGTTCCATTTATGTAATTTCGATTTGGTTTTCTAAACCGAACCGAACCGAACCGAGCCTATAATTATAGACAATAGAGCGCTGATAGATACAGAGATATCAAGAAGTCCGTGTTTACAGCCGCAAGAGTAGCAGACACACGAACGGAAGTGACAACTAAGTAAAGACTATGGCTGCTTCTCCTAGTGCTACCTCTGTAAGTTTTTCTCTCCTTGTTTACATATAATGAACGTGAAAGCATACGATTTCTCCTTTGGTTGTTTGCTTTGAATTATTGTTGTTTACTTATTGTTAATAGTTAAGTTTTGTTGCCATGAAATGGGAATGGAGTATTTTGTTAGTCGAGTCATTTGTTAGCCTGAAAGCAATGACCTTTGAGAGTGGTGGCGATTTGATTTTATTTCTACGGACCCTTCTTTTCTGGCAAGAATTTAATTTCATTTTCCTTGATCTGATATGTCTAGATCTTGTGATTCTAAGCATTGGGAAAAACAGAGTTGCAATTGTGAATATATGTTTCTACTTTGGTATTTTTCTTTTTGTTGAAAGTTGTGTTTAATTGATTGGAGGATGGATTGCTGTGGGGCTGGGCATGGAATATGGAATTTGATTGTGATATATAAGTGGGTCTTTTCGTCAAATTGAGCTGCTGGACAGTGGTCACTACTAATTTTCAGTGATCTTACTGTAGGAAATTTTAGACCTCTGCTTGTCTTTTTTGCTTCAATTGGATATTAGGTTTAAATTGAACTTGAAAGATTATTGACAGATCATATCCAGATAATGAATTTTGGAAATTGCTGATATTTGATATCAATTCATTGTGTAAAGTATAAATATTGTTGAAAGAAACTCTGCTAATAATGCTAAGGGATCAAGAAAACATTTTTCCTTTTAATTCTCTAACATGAGTGTTGGATTATATGATTTTTTTTAACTAAAAAAGTGAAGGAGTAAATGACAAGTTGCTTTTTATGGGTAACATTGGCTCTTCATTGATGTGGGCTCTCCTTTTGCTATTTGTTAAGAGCGTTATTCATTGTGCAAATTTTATCGTTTTAGTTCCAATTAACCTTTTTTTTCTAGCAGGGTTGATGTTTTTCCTATGTTCATTACAAGCAGCTACCTGAAGTGTGGGATAGCTAGTGTTTCACACTTCTACAAGAGAGAATACCAAGTTTCTATTGGAACACCAAGGAGATGGTCTTTTCAATCAGTTTGTGCAGACACGCGTGATTTGACTAGGCATAGAAGACTACATTCCCAAGCAAGAGGTAAAAATCAAAATTAAGTACTTTATATATCAGTGGTTTACTAAACAAATTTTATAACTGTAGGCACTTTGAATCACAACGAGATAATATATGTTAGCCTTGCTTTTTGTCTATTTAACATTTCAGGTTTTATGTATCAAAAGGTGTCATCCCAAACCATGGACCAAATACAAAGCAATCTGTCTGTCAAAGATTATTTGCAGGAAATGCCTCTTTCAAATTCTTATGAAACTGCCATGGAAGCACTTTCCTCGCTTATTACACGCCAGAAACGTGGGACCCACTCACCTTCTGTTAGTAAATATGAAAAATTGGACAGAATGCGTATGTATCTTGAGGTAACAGTATAACACACTTCTGGTACTTTGGAAATACTCAAAGTGTAGGGAACACAAATCTTTTTTTCTTCTTTTTGCTTTTTCTTTTAATGTACAAGTTAATTAATGATTCTTATCTTTTTATAGTATTTCATGATTTTGATCCTTTGACAATATTTTCATTGGTTACTTCCTTTTACTATTTCTAGGTCACTGAGCATGAATTGTTTTATATATTGGCATTATATATAGGAATCTAGTGCCCCCTGTGCTATGAACTGTTTCCTGGTTGTAGCTGGGGAAGTGCTCTTTAAAGTTCTTATTTTATTTCTAATCCACAGATCAGAAAATTCTTTACTTAATTTTTGTCTTTTCTTATTCTAAATGCAATTGCCCGAAGGTTGAAAGATTGCGCAATGTTTCTCTGCAGATATTAGACTTGAAAGAGCATTTACACAGTCTCAAAATTATCCATGTTGCTGGAACTAAAGGAAAGGTATGGTCCAGCTTCAGATGCGCTGTTAATAAACTGATGTAGTGGTAGACTATTATTTTCAACCTGCTGGCATGTAACACCAGATTAGACCTTTTTGTTGCATTATGTTTCAAACTTCTACCTTTCTGAAAAGAAACATATAATTTGAGTAGCATATAAGCATGCAGATGGAAGTAGGTACAGTTTGACTTCAACACTTGGATGTTCTACATATTTCAAGAAAAAAAATAAGGAAATATCTGGATTGTTATTACACAGCTTATAATACTTATTTCCATATTTGTGCTATGAGATCTAGTCTGAGGTTATGTGATTAAAAATGTATTGCAACAGATATGTATTGTTGCAATTATTTTTTCTAACTTAGCTTCTTCTTTCTTTGATTGGATAAATACTTCAGGGTTCAACATGCACATTTTGTGAAGCTATTTTACGAGAATGTGGCTTTCAAACAGGGCTGTTTACTTCCCCTCACTTAATTGATGTGAGAGAGAGATTTCGTATAGACGGGTTAGTTTTTGAATTCATGACCTATCTATTTAATTTCCTCCTTCTCCCTGAGGATAAAAAGAAAGAATGAAGAATGCAGATCCATCACTTATATGCATTTTCAAATATAAACCATGATCATGAATTGTATAGCAACAAAATAGTTCTGTAATGCGACAAAATATTTCTGTAATGATATGATGGCTATATTTTGGAGTTCTAGAATATCAAATGCAGATCATGTAGAAGAAAAATGTGTGATCTTTAAAGGCCATGTAAACAGACTAACCATTTGTCCATTGCTCCTTCAAATGCTCCTCAAGCTTTTTCAATTTTCGCTACATGCACTGGAATCTTCTTCACAAAATCTTTTGTGATATGCACCCAAAGCTGGCCTCAACTTCTGGTTGTTTTGTTTGTTTATTTCTGCTGTCAAATGAGAGGGAAATTCTGGGTTTATGAATACAATTTTGACAGAGAAAAAGTTGATTGCTTTCAGCTACTAAATCATTTTGTTCAGGTATTTTTATATATATTTTTTTTCATTGAGGGGCATTCCTCCTATGAGGTGGTGCAATAGCAATCCTTCGAGATGTATGTAACCTTAGTTCTTTCATATGAATCTGATCTAAGCTAGCTGTTGGCGTTGTTAATAGTCATTGATTGTCTAAACTAATAGCATTTTTCATGGTTTTATTAAAATGTTCACTGTAGATAGTTTGATAGTGTCCAACAGTAAATTTCTTTTGCAGATCGAACATATCTGAAGATAAGTTTCTACTTTACTTTTGGGATTGTTGGAATCGGTTGAGGGTACTACTCCCTGCCATTAATAATTTTAAATAGTAATTAGAAGCTTGCATAATGTATAAATTAAGGCAACTTAATTATGGAAATTTTTATTTTCAGGAACATGTAACTGAAGACCTGCCAATGCCTCCACTATTTCAATTCCTAACAGTCTTGGCATTCAAAATATTTGTCGGTGAACAGGTTAGTCACACATCTCTCATGTGCCTTTTTTGAGTTGAAACAATCTCAGCGTTCTAAATATTTGTTAGTGAACACTGAACAGGCTATTTTCACATATATAATGTTCACTTCTTTTTAGTTGAAATAATCTGGACATTGCAGTGGCCGGTCCTGTCTCTTATTTTTTTCTTTGCATATGCTTGCTTGCCAGCATAATAAAAAACGACAAGATTTGAACAACGACTGGGATATATGAATCTTGTCAACGACTGATATTTTGATAAGTTATCTAGGAATTTTTTTTGTCAAAATATCAGAATGGGATAGATGGAAGATTAGATGCTGACCCTAGATGGATTACATTGTTGCATGGATATTAGTCATTGCCATTTTATATAGACTCCACTTTTAGCTATACGAGCTTATCATTGCATTGGGACTTAGAACTTTTTTTTTTTTTCTCGAGCACATGCTTTCTTTTTCTCTTCATGCCTTAATTCTTCCACATGTCATTATGTTATGAAGCATGTAATTGTCTGTCAATGTCCATGTGCTTTTAATCTTCTTCCTGTTGACATAATGACCAAAAGCTCTCAAAATTTTTCTGTATGAAGAAATCAAAATTGTCTGGTTTATGTCTTGAAAAAAAAGTAAAAACAAAATTAGGGTTCATTTAGCGAGTGGTGTTGCTATAATAATACTGTCACGGATCTGAGGCAAAATAGGGTGGCTTTTAGGGAAGAGAGGGGAGAAAAGGGTAACGACAAAGATGTAGAGCAAAGCAACAAAAAATTTCCAAAATGCAAATTTTTATTCGAAATGGTAATAAAATATGATAAAACTTTTCTTTTTCCTTTAAGAATTTCAATCAACAAGATAAAATTGCAACTGATATGTGCAAGTAGGATAAATTTGACAAAAATTAAAACATTGGATAAAATTATAAAAACTTGATAATTTTTGGATATTTGTCATCAATAGGTAAAGAATAATTTTTTTTTTTAACTTTCAAAGCTTTCTATGGTTTTCATCATTGTTCATTTTGTAATTCTAAAAACGTGTACATCAGTGTGATACCTTTAGCATTGTTGTTTTGCTGACAATGTACTTTATTACCATCCTGTTTGCAAATGTATGTCAACATTTTTGTTCTTGAATTTTTCCAATTGCTAATCAATGTCATACCTAAATGTGCTCTGACTAAGCAGTTTGTGATCCTTTCTTTTGAGTAATTGATTCTGCTTTTTTCCTGCCCTATTTACAGGTAGATGTTGCCATAATTGAAGTTGGCCTTGGAGGATTAAATGATTCAACGAATGTGGTATGATCTCTTCCTGGATTTCAGCATCTTTTTTTTCTGGAATAAAGTGCATTTAAGCCCTTAAACTTATTATGTAAAGTTACTTAAAGTTTGTCATTTTCAAAATGATCCATATAAATCCGTTTCCTCTTCCAGTATTGTCAAGCAAGCCTTAAAAAGGTCATGTAGGCAAGTGATCATAAAAATCTGTTACTTTTTTTTTTTTTTTGGTTTAAGACGTTTGAGCTAAGATGTAGGTCCACACCTAGTAACAAACGTCAGACCACCATTATGTCAGTGAAGAAAAATGTGCATTCGCTTATGCTTAAACCTAGCTGGGTGAATTCTGCAATCATTATTATTTTGTTAACACCAATAAAAAACAGGTTCTTCGGTTCTTTTAAAAGCACTAAAATGCATCAAATTTCTTATAGTTGAATGCTAGAAACCTTCAATTGCACTAATAGTACCAGTTCACAATTTTGTTATTCTCCAAATTGGTGGTTAAAATATGTAATTTAAAAATTCTTTAAAAATTTTTAATATCTTTACAAAGATCAATCCTCCTTTTCATTTTACCAAATCAGATGATGATACTTCACATTGTTTTCTATTCTATTCCATTCCATTACTTTATCCTGTTAACTTTCTTTTCCATTCCCCAAAAACTCCTATAAAATTTGTAGTTATCTTTAAAAGGCGTGGTTTTAAAATTCATAAAAAGACCTATAAGATCTACAATCACTAATTGATAAAAAAAACTCTAGTTAATGCTCCAAGTTCAATTTTGTCTTTAATGTTATTTTACAGGCCATTATACTCCTAATGAACAAAAAAAAAAATTGCCTTGTTTTTGTAAGATGCCTTATTTTACTGGCCATTACACAATAATGCTTGTTAATTTTAAAAATATAAATATCTCAAGAGACCTATTTTTTTTATTTTTTCTTACCGATCAATGTAAACTTCCTTTAGTTAAAAGCAAACGAATCAAAATTATTATAAATAACTAAATTTGTGTAACAGAAATTCAATCTAAATCCTGAACTACAGTTAATATTGCAGATTTGATAGTGAAATAGTAAACTGAATCAACAAAGTAGATGAACAAAAATCCTGTACAGGCCAACTATAAGTTGATAATTTCTATTGGTGATTTTTTAAATTGTCAAGATCACTGTATAACATTTCTTACCTTTTCGCTTTAGCCAAAACAAATTTGCCATATCAGCGTTTAGACAAAAAAATCTTGCCACATGAGTCGTCAAAAACAGAGTTTAATAGTCAAATTTAACAGGATTGCTAAAACATGCACTTTTTGGCATTTTGTTAACATTAGGGGTTTAATAGGTTTAATAAAAAGACATTGTTATTAAAATCAGACTGAACTGGCTGCTCGGACCAGTTAAACTGTGAACTAGTGACTGGTCCGGTCCATTTTGGTGAATAAACTAGGAGAGAACAAGTTTGAGTAACTGGAGAAATTTAGCCATGCTTTTTGGTTTGGCAAGGCAATGAAAGGATAGCTATATATATTATGGTGAAGTTTTCCATAAATTGAAACCTTAAACTTTAACATTTTGAAATTATAATCAAAGATGACTAATATGAGCAAAAATAACCCATTTTATTAACAAAAATATTTTAGAAATTTTATTATTAAAAGTATCATTTAATAATAATTAAAATTTATCTTTATAGAATTGATTTTAATAAAATAATTTAACTTATGTAATGTAATATGAAATTATTATGATATTAATTTTATTTTATATATTTATTGTTATTTTGAACTTTATAATATTAATAT
This sequence comes from Balakata baccata, assembly GCA_949630135.1. Classification (NCBI taxonomy): domain Eukaryota; kingdom Viridiplantae; phylum Streptophyta; class Magnoliopsida; order Malpighiales; family Euphorbiaceae; genus Balakata; species Balakata baccata. Next base: position 15,559 of record CATIWF010120399.1, read on the forward strand.
GATTATTTCTGAAAATTTAAATTATATAAAATTGATGATGAGTTTTGTAAATGTATTTTTACATTTTTTTTTTCTATAGTCATACTATATTATTGTGTTAATAATTTTCAATTTTTTTATAAGAAAAATCTAGTGCAAGCCGGTTGAACTGGTTAAATCATGACCCAGTTTTCATTTCAGTCCAATGCCCAGTTCGGTTATAAAAACATAAAAAAAAAGACATTATGGTCAAAGTTGACATTGTTCAGGAGAATTTTTGCACCTGCCCTTGTTCAGGGACATTTCTTGCACCTTACCCACTAACCCAAAAATAAATTTGTCATATTAATGGTCAAAAAAAGAGTTGTGGTCAAATTTAAAAGGTTAAGAAAAGGGCATTCTTGAGCATTTTTACAATGTTAGGGGTGTAATGGGCTAAAGAAAAATATTAAGGGCAACATTGATCTTGGGGACCTACTTTAGGGGCATTTTTGCTTCCTATCCCAACTTCAGTTGGAGATTGTTGCAGTGAAGGGATTCCAAGGTTCAAAGAGTGAGCAAACCAAGCTAAGGCATTAGCTAATCCCTCTATAGCTGTGAACTGGAAAATATCTGCCCATTATAGTTACTTTTCCTAAAAGGATACCAAAAAAAGGTTGTAGTCTTGAACTAGATAGTTCCTTTAGTCTTTCTTTCGTTAGAGAGTCTGCAAAGAGAAAATACAGAGAAGTAAAAGAAAAGGACCAATGTAGCAGAAGGGATAAAGATGAAACAATAGATTAGCGTCAACATAGAATAATTGTTTGGGGCCATTAAGAATGGTAGTATACTTTGCTGCTAAGGTTTCCGTCCACCACAGGTTAATTTATTTTTTTATTTAACTAAACGAGTTCACTAGGCCCATTAGTGAATTTTGCCACAATCTCAGTCTCAGCTCCCTTAACTTCTATTTTTTATCAGGTTTATAGACAAGTGTTCTCCACACCTGTATTTGTTCAATTTTTTTTTCCACCTGAAGATAATCATTGGAGATTTAGCAGTGTGTCTTGCATGAGACATACTCACTTATGCTGTTTATTTTTGGACTCATTTATGATAACTGAAGAGGAAAAGGGAATCAATGAATCATTTCAAAGATGAGGGACTTAAGTAACTTCCTGTGATTAGTTGAGGGGCTTACATGGGCTTTATGCCTTTTTATTTTCTTTAGAGAAAATTAACATATTCATTGACTAGAGATATACCAATTTTTCTGGCCTTGAGAAAAATCTTAATTTTATTTATTTATATAATTATTATTATTATAGAGAACAAATTTGGTAACAATACTCTTCTTGGTAATTGTTGCAGATTAAAGAGCCAATTGTTAGTGGTATCACATCTTTAGGCATGGATCATACAGAGTCATTGGGTGCTCCATTTTCTCATACTTAATATTCTCATTAAGTATTTTTGCTTTTATTTGTAGATACCAATTTGCTTTAGTGGATTATTTTTTGGCTTTTTAGGCTGAAATGGGGCTTCACTGCAATTGCAAATTATCTTTTCTCTTTTAGATTTTTCCAACATGCTATGTTTCATAAGTTAAATTCCAAGAGTAGTGGGGTTAATGATTTCTTAAAGCAGAGTGTTGCTCTTTGTTATGCAGGTAATACAATTGAACACATTGCTGCACACAAAGCTGGAATTTTCAAGGTATATAATTCATATGCGAGGAGCTAAAGCTGGAAACAATGTGATTTTATGATAAAGATTATTTATAGCAATATTTCTGTTTTGATTATTCTAATTGGCAGTATTCATTATCAAGTATTTTCTGAATTGGGTTGATCATTGATGTCTTCCCTACTCCTGAAGCCTCAAATCCCTGCATTTACGGTGCCTCAAGTTTCTGAAGCAATGGACGTTCTACAGGAGAAGGCCCACAAACTGATGGTAATCTCTGTTGATTTATCTGATTAATTTTCAGAATGCACTTCTTTGTTACAGTAAAATATCTGTGATGTTTGCTTGGCATGCTTGCCTGACATAATCAAGTGGTAGAACCAAATATGATGAATAAGAAATCATTTTTTCTGCTAATAGGAAAATGATACTATTCATCTAATATATGTATTCTAAATATTTGCTGTCATGAAGCGCTCATCTAAAATGCTACTATATTTATGAGCTTCATTCTTCCACTACCATATGCTTATTTAAGCACTTATCCATGAAGCGACTCATTGCCAAGGGGCATGTTTATTAATCTATATTGTACTGATTGCAGGTACCCCTAAAAGTGGTAGAGCCTCTTGATTACAAAAAGTTGGATGGATTAAATCTTAGCCTGTCTGGCGATCATCAATTCACTAATGCTGCTCTTGCTGTTTCCCTATGCAAATGTTGGCTTCAAAGAACTGGAAATTGGGAAAAACTATTCCAACATGTAAGTTCTACTCTGTATCTTTCTTCAAATAAAACCATCTAATTCTATTTCTTTGTAATAAAGTAGACCATAACGTTTTCATTATGTGACAAGAATGTCTGCATGAATACTTGTCTATAAACGTATCTGTGTATGTGGACATTCATTTATGATCATAGTTGTTAAAGGCGCATCTCAGGCGAGAGGTGCACAAGGTGCAGTCTCTAGTGCCTCAAACTCCCAAAGGCAGACGACCTCAAAGTGGCGCACGCCTTTGTGTGAGGCGCAGGCAAGGTGCGCCTCTTTGATCTTCATTATCTTTTTCCCTTCTTTTCCTCATCTTTTGCTTTTGGAACTTCAATAAAGTAAAGAAACCAAGAAAAAAAATAAGGGAACATAGAACAGAGTGGCAGAAGAAGCGAGAATCTAGAGAGACTCACAAGCAATGGTGTTATTTGACGGAAAAGGTTAAAAGGCTCTGTTATGGTGTCGACATCTGCTGGTTGTGGAGGTGCTGCTGCTATCATGGTGGAGGATAGATGTTGGCTTGTTGTCTACTGATGATGGTGGTGGTCGCTGTTTATGGCGACGAATGGGTGTCAATGCCGTGTCATGACCCAACAAGAGATTAATAGGCTTGAGAAAGGAGTTAAGTTGGAAGAATTAAAGGAAGCCATAGAAATTAAAGAAGAAATGACCCAGCTCAAGGAAAATGAAGAAATGGCAGCCCAGTTTAATTAGTATGGAGGATGGAGAAGCTTCTGTTAACTGGTTACTATTTATTAATAATTAGTTAGCTATTAACAAGTGGCATATTAGTGGGAGGAATGGCAGCCTTTTATTGGATTGCATGAGGTGTAATTGTAAGCTGTCATTACATGCTTGTGGATGAGCTGTTGCTTGGTTTTTGATTTTGACTAAGTGCTTGTTTGTTCAGCTTTTACATCCCGGCTTTAAGGTGTTTTTTTTTTCTTTTCTTTTTGGTTATAATTAGGCTTTAGGGTGTATTTAGGGTCTATCTTTAATTTATAAAATTAATTTTTCATTATTTTTTGTTTTTATATAAATATGATATGCATTATGGCTTGTGTAAGATCAGTTGTGTTATGAATTCTAGGTTTATTTTATTTCATTTTATTATTTGCACCTTATTTTTGTCAAGCACGCGCCTTGGCTTGCGCCTTAGGCGATAAGAGGCCTTAGCACCTTTGTGTGCCTTTCGCCTTTAAAAACTATATTTATGATGTATACAACATGTGTTTTTCTGCATATGGACACAAGATGTGCTAGTATTATGTAATGGGTGCATTCTCTATAATTTCTCTTACTGCATTTAATAGATCCTAGTGGTGGCTATATATTCAAAGATCCATTCACTTATAATTTCTCAAGACATTAATGGGGGATCTTATTATTGCTCCTCTTTTTTGGGAGAGAAGATTTATACAATGCTCTCTGCTCCTCTGTCTGCATTATATGGTTTACAAAAATATATTGGCAAATTGCAATACCCCTTCAAGTTTTTCATTTTTTTGCTATTGAGCACATGTAATTCTATTTTAACCTATCAGTCCCCTATTTTTTTTTTTTCCTTATTACACTGTTTTTTAGCAGTTCCATCCAAATTGAGTCACACACATTAAAGGTTGTGTAATGTATTGTGCTCTCACCAACAACAGGTAGGAGAGATAACGCAAAAATCTTTAAGAATTGCTATTCCAGCTAAACCCCAAAACTTTGCCTTCTCTCTCCTACCTTTCAAAGATAGGAGCAGAATTTAATTGTTTCATGTGATCTATTTTAACTCTCAATTTGAACAGCGCCATTAAAAAAATAGTTTAATTTGGATAAAAAGTAGATATAAGAACTTAAGAGATCAAAATAGAAGGGGCTCAATAGCAATAAAATATAAAGTAATATTGCATTCCTCCAAATATATTGACCACTTTTGTTGGAAATTTAGTTATTGGTCCAGGAAATATTCTAGGATTCGATTTTGTGTAAATATGGATAGTAGGAACATATTTGATTCTATGTAAATATGGATAGTAGGAGTTGTCAAATATTTGCTTTAATTATGATTTGTTTCCTCATCTTCTTTGCTGTAATTTCTCTTTATAAAAGAGAATCTGTGTAAATGTTGTTTAATATACAAGACATATTTTCATACTTGGTATCAGAGCTTCGTGTCTATACCCCTTATATCACAGCAGCCCTAAAAAACCATAGTAAGCCATGTCAGAAGTCATGTCTAGAAGCACTTTACTTACTCTTGCCAATGCTATTCCGGTAAAGTCATCTGCACACCTACAAAACCAATCAAATTCTCACTATCCAAAATAACCACTATCCGCCTAAGTGGTGACAACTTTCTCCGTTGGTCACAATCTGTTCAGATGTATATCCGTGGACAAGAAAAAATTGGCTATATAATGGGTGACAAGAAGGCTCCTACAGTTGATGACCCACTGTATGCCACTTGGGATGCTAAAAATTCCATGGTTATGACATGGCTGGTCAATTCCATGGAGGATATAAGCTCCAATTACATGTGCTATCCTACTGCAAAAGAGTTATGGGACAATGTTAATTAGATGTATTATGATCTAGGCAACCAATCTCAGGTTTTTGAATTGAATCTAAAATTGGGAGATATTAGTCAAGGAGATAGCTCCATCACCAAATATTTCAATTCACTTAAAAGATTGTGGCAAGATCTTGACATCTTTAACACATATGAGTGGAAATCCACCGATGACAACAAGCACCACATGAAAACTGTGGAAGACAACCGTATTTACAAATTTCTTGCTGGACTAAATGTTGAGTTTGATGAGGTCCGAGGAAGAATTATTGGCAGACCTCCTCTTCCATCCATTGGCGAAGTATTTGCTAAAGTAAGGAGGGAAGAAAGTAGGAGTGTCATGCTTCGAAAAAAGAGTTATGGTGAGTCAATTGAAAATTCTGCCCTAGTTAATGATGCTGTTGGATACAAAACTGCAAATGACCAGCGCAACTCTGATGATAAGCCACGGGTATGGTGTGATTTTTGCAATAAACCTCACCATACACGTGAGACATGTTGGAAAATTCATAGAAAACCTGCCAATTGGAAAAGCAGCAAGCAAGGAGAGAAGAATCATGGAGTCTCTATTGCAAATGAAGCCAAATCCAGTCCCTTCAACAAAGGGCAGATTGATCAACTCTTGAAACTGCTAAAATCCAACTCCTCATCTGGTATTCAAAGTGTTTCTTTGGCATAAACAGCTAGAAATCCTAAAGCCCTTGCTTGTTTAACACCTCTCCATGGATTATAGATTATAGAGCCACTGATCACATGACTAGTTTTTCAAATTTATTCAATACCTATTTTCCTTCTTTTGGAAATGAGAAAATTAGAATTGCAGATGGTAGTTTTTCACCTATTGCAGGAAAAGGACTTATAAAACTAACAGATAAAATTACGCTTAATTCTGTTCTACATGTCCCTAAATTAACTTGCAATCTTTTATCTGTTAGTAAACTATCTAAAGACTCTAACTGTTGTATTACCTTTTATGAATCGCATTATGAATTTCAGGACCGGGGAGGATGATTGGGCCTGCTAGAATGATTGAAGATCTTTACTACTTTGATGAAGTACCTATTAGTAATAAAACAGCTCAAAACTTTAGTAGTACTAGTTCAATCTCGGTTCGAGAAAAAATAATGTTATGGCATCATAGACTAGGACATCCTAATTTTCTTAATTTGAAACACTTATTTCCGGAATTATTTAAAAGAATTGATTGTTCTTCTCTTTATTGTGACAACTGCATTTTTGCAAAACACCATCGATCTACTTATTTGCCAAAACAGTATTAGGCCTCCAAATTTTTTTATTTGATTCATAGTGATATTTGGGGGCCTTCTAAAGTTACTAATCTTTCTGGTAAAAGATGGTTTGTTACTTTTATTGATGACCATACACGTTTATGTTGGGTTTATTTGATGAATAATAAGTCTGATGTGAAAAATTTATTCAAAATTTTTTACACTATGATTGAAAACCAATTTCAAACAAGAGTTGGTATCTTGCATTTTGACAATGGTACAGAGTATTTCAATGAACACTTAGGTCATTTTTGAAGGAAAAAGGCATTTTTCATTAATCTACATGTTGTGATACGCCTCAACACAATGGAATTGCAGAACGAAAAAAGAAGCATTTACTTGAAGTAGCACGAGCCATAATGTTTTCCATGTATGTTCCTAAGTATTTATGGGGTGAAGCAGTCCTAACAACTTCTTTTTTGATAAACAGAATGCCTACTAAGGTGTTAACATACAAAACACCTCTTGATTGCTTAAAACATTTTTTCCTTGAAACAAGGTTGTTTTCAGACTTGTCAAAGTTTTTTGGTGTACTGTTTACGTTCATGTTCAAAGTCAATTTTGTTCAAAACTTGACCCACGTGCTATAAAATGTGTGTTTTTGGGATATTCATCCACCAAAAAAGAGTATAAATGTTTTGATCCTCAAACAAAATTTTATTATAAGTATGGATGTGTCTTTTTTAGAAACACAGCCTTATTTTATCAAAAATTCTCTTCAGGGGGAGACAAGTGAGGTGGAAGATAAATTTTGGGACATTGCTACCCCACTACCTAATGCTATTTGTCCCATACATGAACTAAGGCCCTGTTTGGCATTGTGTTTGGAAAAAACGCTTTTTGGAAAAAAATTTGTATTTTTAATTTTTTTTGAGTTTTGAAAACTGCTTTTGGTAGATGCAGGTAAATAAATGTTTTTTCTAAAAGCAGGTTTGAAAAAAGCAGTATATAAAAAATTAAAAAAATCAATCAATTAAATAAAAAAAAAATTCAAAACCTGCTTTTAGAATTCTCTACAGCAATTCCAAACACTCCCTAAGTGTTTCTAATAATGATCACTTGGGAAAACCAATACCTTTGGTGCCTAATGAAGATTCTCTTTCAGGGGGAGAAGTAGTACAAAATCTAAATCCTGAGCTTCAGGTTTATACTAGAAAGAAGTTTCATTTGAGAAATAAAGACTCAACAATTGACCTTGCACAAAATCAATTTGAAAATTAGAGTTTTGGCACTGAAATTTCAGGTAATATAGTCCCAACTCCAGCTTTAATTCCATCTACTATTTCCAATGATTCAACTATTTTTTCTGATCTTGATGTTCCTATAGCAATTAGGAAGGGTATTCAAAATTATACTAAACATCCCATTGAAAATTACCTTTCCTATCATAGATTGTCAAAAAACCATAAAGCTTTCACATCTAGGATTTCACATTTGTTTGTTCCAAGGAATAGGAAGCATTGGATGATCCAAATTGGAAATTAGCAGTTATGGAGGAAATGAAAGCTCTAAGGAGAAGTGGTACTTGGGAGATAGTTGACCTGTCCAAAGATAAGAAAATAGTTGGGTGTAAATGGGTATTTACAATTAAATGTAAATCTGATGGTAGCATTGAGAGGTACAAGGCGAGATTGGTGGCTAAAGGCTTTACTCAAACTTATGGAATCAATTATCATGAGACGTTTACTCCCGTCACTAAAATTAATTCTATCAGAATTTTGTTAGCTCTTGTAGTAAATTTAGATTGGCCTCTACATCAGCTTCACATTAAAAATGTGTTTCTCAATGGTGACCTTGAAGAAGAGGTGTTCATGAGCCTGCCACTTGGTTTTGAAAAGAAACTTGGTAGCAATAAAGCATGCAGATTGAAGAAGTCGCTATATGGACTTAAACAATTACTAAGAGCATGGTTTGAATGCTTTGGAAAGACAATTATCAGTTATGGCTTCCTACAAAATCAAGTAGATCACACAATATTTTATAAACACTCAACAGATGGTAAAATTGCAATTTTGATCGTTTATGTTGATGACATCATTTTAATTGGTGGTGATGAAACAAAATTAGCAGCTTTGAAGAAGAGACTCGCAAAAGAATTTCAAATTAAGGATCTAGGAGTCCTAATGTATTTCCTTGGAATGGAATTTGCAAGATTGAAGGAAGGTATATTTGTTAATCAAAGAAAATATGTTCTTGATCTCCTTGGAGAAATAGGTTTTCTTGCTTGTAAGGTTGTTGAGACTCCAATTGAGCCTAAATTGAAGTTCCAAGCTGGTAAGGCTAAAGAAAGATATCGCTTTTGCAATTAGCATGGTAAGTCAGTTTATGCACTCACCAAGGACAGAGCATTTTGAGGCAGTCTATAGGATCTTAAGATATTTGAAAGGAACTCCAGAGAGAGTCCTATTGTTCAAGAAACATGGACATCTTCAAGTTGAAGTCTACACAGATGTAGACTGGGTAGGAAGTGTGACAGATAAAAGATCAACATCCGGCTACTGTTATAGTTATTACAAGTGCAAGGCGCACTGAGGCGCTAAGAGGTCCTGGAGCTCAGGTGCAAGGCGTAGGCGCGTGCCTAAGTAACATGAGGGACAAAAATAAAAAATAATTGAAAAAATTATAAATTTTATTATTAGACTATTAGTAAGGTAATATAATATTATAACAGTTAAAATTTAAAGCACATAAGTCATAACAACAAAATAAAAATACATACACAAAAAAAAAACTTAATTAAGATTTGAAATTCTAAACACAAAGCTCCTAAGCTTACTAAAGATTTGAAATCCTAAACACATAAGGATCCAAAGCTTACTAATATTGTATTTAACAAATTCTAACACTTATCAATTATGAATTATTATAGTAAAGCACAATTAGTCTTGCGTCTAAATTGTGTTGTTCAAATCATCTTTGTGGAGGTTGGAACAGATGTTTTGTTTGATCTAATTTTTATTTTTTTTGTTTATTTTGGAAATAATTAGGTGTTGTAAGATCTACTCAAAGTTTTTTTCAATTTATAATCAATGGTTAGGTTTTCTAACACAAAAAACAAGAAAAAAATATAAATATTTAACTAACGTCACCAGCACCTCACCTTAGACCCAAGGCGCGTGTCTTTGTGACAACGGCCGCCTTTGAGTTTTCAAGGCGCTAAGGTTGGTGCCTAGTGCACCTTGAGCCTGAGACGTGCCTTTAACAACTATGGTTATTGTTCCTTTCTTGGCGTGATTTAGTTACATGGCGAAGTAAAAAACAGAACATGGTAGCTAGAAATACTGCTTAAGCAGAATTCAGAGCTGTTGCTCATGGAATTTGTGAGATAATGTGGATAAAAAGGATTCTTGAAGAGTTAAAGTTTTCTTGCTCAACTCCTATGAAGGTCTATTATGACAATAAAGCTGCTATTTCTATAGCTCATAACCCTGTTCTTTATGATTGCACAAAACATATAGAAGTGGATAAACACTTTATCAAGGAAAAACTCAATGCTGGAATAATATGTATGACATATCTACAGATGAACAATTAGCTGATGTGCTAACAAAAGGGCTACACAGGAAGCAATTAGATAAGCTGACTAGCAAGCTGGCTATGGAAGATATCTTCAAACTAGCTTGAGGGGGAGTGTTGGAAATTCAGTTATTGGTCCAGGAAATATTCTAGGATTTGATTTTGTGTAAATATGGATAGTAGGAACAGATTTGATTCTATGTAAATATGGATAGTAGGAGCTGTCAAATATTTGCTTTAATTTGGATTTGTTTCCTTACCTTCTCTGCTGTAATCTCTCTATAAAAGAGAATCTGTGTAAATATTGTTTAATATATGAGACACATATTTTCAGACTACTTTTAATTTTCTGTAATCTATGGCAGGAAAACCAGGAAACTAAATTGCCAGAGGCCTTTATTAGAGGTCTTGGAACAGCACATCTATCTGGGAGGGCACAAGTTATATATGATTCTTGTTCAAAGTCCTACAGTTCATCAGAAGTAGCTGAAAATTCTTCTGGAGATCTGATTTTCTACTTGGATGGAGCTCACAGCCCAGAGAGCATGGAGGTTTGTGCCAAATGGTTCTCTAGTGCTGTTAAACACAACAAGCGATTTCCGGAATCATTATCTTCTTCTCATGACATTCAAAGTATGAAGGCAGTTTGGGCAAATGGTTACACCCAATGTGAAATGGGTAGCACTGAACAGTCTAACAAAATAGCAAAGAAGGTACAATTTGTATTGGTCACGGAAAATTAGTTTGTGGGGTTGAAGTTTTTACTCTTGTTCTAGGTTCTGCTGATCTTGTTATTGTGGATGGTTTATTTACCGAGTATTTGAATCATTCATTAGCTCCTTATATATCAATATTCATGCCCTATTTTAGATTCTTTTGTTCAATTGCATGGAGGTAAGGGACCCTCAAATTTTGCTTCCACGGCTTGTGAGTACATGTGCTGCCTCAGGTACCCTCGACTTTTATTTTATTTTATTTCTTTATTCAAGAGCTAGTTATGTCATGCTACTTTTCGTCAAGAAATCACCACTCCCTCTTTAAACTGTGTAACCATGAGCGCACAAGTACCTTAAAGGCTCTTTTGTTATGACACTTCTACCTTTTAGGAACCATATGATATCGGTTGTCACTTGTCAGGTTAGTCTATTGATTAGTTCTGTCCTCTCCTCTAAAGACTTTGCTACACATTCTCCTGTATTCACTCCAAATTCTCTAAAAGCTGATTCTTGAGAATATAGGAAGAAATTTTACAAAAGAATGTGGAAAGAGATAATATTGGTTTAATTGAACTTCTCTAAAAACTGATGCATTTTACTGAAATACTGGCAATAAATATAACTCATACTGCATAACATCCTTAAAATGGCTGTATAGTGGTGTAACAAGCGGAGTTTTGATAAATTATAATTGATGTCAATGTTTTACTAAGATTAATTCATTTAGTGGGGCTGCCCATGGTTACTTAATTTGGCACAGTCTACGATACTGCAAGCTGGATCACAACAAGGCATGATCCAGGTATCCCAAATCAAGAAACCATTCCAGCCAGCTGATGAGGAGATAGAGGAGGGAGGGAGGAATTGAGAAAGAAAAAGAAAGGGGGGTTGGGGGTAATTTCTGGCCTCCAGATTTCTTTTTAACCTAGTTGGTCATTTTACCTTTCCATTGGACATTTTGATAATTTCAGTTAGAATAAGAGTTATTTTTATGAGATAGAAAGTTATTCTATTTTCTCTTTATTGAAGTCTGAAAATTAATTAGTTTTTGTCAATTTTAAAAGCATCTCTGTATTTTATAATAATTCATTAAATAAAAAAATTGAAAACTGGCCAATAAATTAGTTGCCAAACCAATATAATTGCTTAGAAGTTGGAAGGTGTTATGACCAATATTTATAAATGCAGTACACATGACCTGAATAAATTCAGTTGCCATAACCCAAACCAGCATACGACATATTAACTCAGGTGTATCAATGAGGTATTATATCAAAATTGTACCACGTTCCTGATAACTATGAGACTGCCTTTTTGAAGAAATTTTCACTTTTGATCAATGAAATAGCTTTCAACTGCTGTTTTGCATATATTTGCACAGAATATTTGCTTAGATTTAAGGCTTGATGCAATTATCATTGTAAGGTGCCAACTTCTCGAAGGCCATTTTTGTCCCAAGCATGTCAAAATACAACAAGGTCACTTCTGCTGCCTCAGCCATTCCTTCAGATTTCTCTAACCAGGATCTGTCATGGCAATTCAGCCTGCAGAGGCTCTGGGAGAAAATTATCCATGGCATAGGTACTCTTTTTTGGCTTCTGAAAACCTTTTTTTTGTATTAAACCAGAATCTGATGAAAGACTTTTTGGAAACTGACATATCTACCCATTCTTCTCTCTCTCATTTTATGTTAATCTAGTCAGTGTCTAAGCACTCTGCAAAGACTAATTTCTTGACTTTCTGTTTCCTGAATTTTCTTGCATCTTGTATCTCTCTCAAATATGACATCCACATCAGTTTTTGTTGTGTCTTTTACTGGATTGAAGTTATTTTGGCTCAAATTGATGTGAATTAAAGATTTGTGGCCAAATAGAAAGTAAGTGTGAATTGCAATGACTAGGAGTATAATTTACACCTCGATGCTAGAGTCCTTCCAGCCTTCTTATTTTGTCGATTAAACATCACTCATGACAAAGCCATTATTGATTATCAAACAATAGGCGAACATTTATAATCATGAGATTGTAAATAGGTCAACATAATCATTTCTCTCCCCCTTATGTCTCTATATTTTATAGGAGTATTCCCCTTTCTCTCTTTATTTTTTATAGGAGTAAAAGTATATATAATAAAAGAGATGTGGCAGCATAATAAGCTGTTACAATTGCATTATCATGGCTGAGTACATGATTATTTGGATCATTGCATTGGGCAGTTGTTTTTGGTGGGCCTCATAAGGATACTTTAATTCCATTTCAGTCGTATGGAATTTAGCTAGTTGATGATTGGTGCAAAAGAACACGTGTTATCTTTTTGTTATCACTCAAGTCACTTTCTGCTGAAGATGAGTTCTGCAATTTCTACATGTTTTCAACTTTTTTCATTTGGATTATATAGTAGCTAACTGTCATCGTATAGGGGAGTAATTATTATTAATGCACATTAGTGCTTGACACTGAAATTCTTTTATTGTGTGCAGATGTTGACAAAAGCGCAGAGTTGAAGAGCACGGAGTCCTTACCATCACGTGAATTCCTGTATGAGGATGCTTCTCATTGCCATCCTGCAGATGGAAATTTTGCCTGTAGTGCTGTTATTTCTTCATTACCATCGACAATAAAATGGTTGAGGGATTCTGTTAGAGAAAATCCTGCCCTAAGAATTCAGGTAAGAATTATATATTACATGAATCCTTGTTCATTTGTATATAATGTGCATAGTGAATCAATTTTCTGCTTGTATTTGTTTATTAAGGCCTAGGAGGAAAGATACCAAATAGCATGTTCTGTTCTGTTTGTTTACTTGTTACTAAATGACATGGTTTAGCTTTTTTAAAGTGATATCTTGTCTATTTGTTGGTATAATATGCATACTTCAGTTTAAGATGATAGTAGTGTTCAACATGAACCTATCATTTGAAGGATGCTAACTTATACGGTCTTAAGTCATTAAAAGAGAACAAAATGGATGTTTTTTCTTCCTTGTTTTTGTTTCTATTGTGTCTTAATGTGTATGGAAAATAGTTTTGTTTAAGACACTTTTACTGAGCATGGATTTTATATGGAATAACAGGTTCTTGTCACTGGATCATTGCATCTGGTTGGAGATGTACTAAAGCTGTTAAAGAGATGAATCAAATGATATCTATATTAATAGCTGTCCCAGTTTAAGATTATATTCTTTCACACATTGATTTTAGCTCACAATTTTCGAGCAGTCAAGGTATATCTTGTAACTTTATGCTTGGCTAAGCTAATAAGGCTTGTTTTTTTTTTTTTTTTCTTTTCTTTGAGAATATTTTTCTTTTCTTTTTCTTTTTTTGAATAAGTCAACTGTTGTGTTATAATTATTTATTCAGAGAACGCTTTTGCTTACACATTAAACTTCCTATTTTGATGTGATAAATTCATGTTAGTTAAAATTGATATGAACAAACTTGCAATGAGTATTTTACCGGCAGCAAAATATTTCTACAGAAACCCAATTGATGGTTTCTACATTTTGTCTCAACATTCTAAAATTTTTCTTTAATCATTTTCTTCGGCTTGTGTTACTGCCCCATGAGAGCCATTGTATCTGGTGCACCGTTGGAAAATCTGAATACCAGGTATTTATTTCCTTCTGCCGTATGGAAGGAGGGGTGAGCAAAATGCTAAGAGATATTGAACAAAATGGTAAAATAATATTTCTTATTCTCATTTTGATGGTAAAAATTTGGACCTTTTCAATTTGTGCATGTCATCTTTTGCATAGGGATCATACTAATTTTCTCTGTATCGTTCCAATGTTACCATATGTACCCAAGGAGACACGTTTTTATTGTTTACTAATGTTTAACATTGCATATTCATATTAATAATGCAACCTTAATAGAGAAATTATTAATCATATTGTCTTGAATTTATTCATGTGTCAGTTTCCTTCAAGGAAAGTGAATGTCCCACTAGATTGGGATTAAGATTTCAAGAGACAAAAAGAAGGGAATTTTAGGGGTGAATTTCGTTAACAAATATAGAAGTATTTCAAATTTTATTTTGTAAGGCTCGTTTAGTCAATTAAATTAAAAAATTTAAAACCTGCATTTGAAATACTCGATAGCATTTTCAAGTATTCCTTAGTTTTTCTAACAGAAGTATGATATGAAATATCCAGATAAATTTTAACAAAAACAAAATAAGTTATAATATTCAGTTAGTAAAATTAAAATTTATCTGATGTGAATATTATAGCAAATTTTATTTTTATTAAAATTTATCTGATATAGATATTTCATATCACACTTATGTTAGAGAGACAATTAAAAACGAAAATACTATTTAGCTATAAAATAAAAGTTGATATACTTTTGTATTATAAATAATTTTTAAGGTATTGAATTGTTACAAGTTACATAATTTGGGTATTTTTGTGTTACAAATAATATTTGAGATACTGAGTTACAATTTACATAATTTGAGTACTTTTGTGTTACAAATAATATTTTAGGTATTGAGTTGTTACGAGTTATATAATTGGAAGACTGCAGGTGAAAATCACTCGAATTTTAGTAATTAAGCAACATTTTTTTCAGCATGGAGTCATCAATTCTCCGGGAAAGCTTAACCTTAATCATTATTATGAATACCAAACAAGCAATCACTTTATCACGAAATGTTAAAATGATATTGTTCGATACTTATCTTTTGTTGAAATTTTGATAAAATATTTTAAAATTTTAAATTACAAATAATTAAATAAAAATTACACCAAACATAAATTCATTATTTTTTTCAATCAGATTAAATTCTAACAAAATATTAGAATAGCTAGCTGGTGCTTCAACCAATAACATTAAATTAGCGGTCGGGTCTTTTTCAGGGCTCCGCTGAGAATAATGATAGGTGTTAGTTGGAATTGTTGTGCTCTGGACAATCCATAAGCAGTTTTGGCATTGAAAAATTTCATTTGCTCAAATAAGCCAAATGTTATTTTCCTTTGTGAAACTTTAGTCTATACTAATAAAATTGAAGAGATTAGATGTAGTGTAGGGTATCATGGTTGCTTTTGTGTTGATAGGAAGGGTGCAGTGGTGGTCTTGCTTTCTTATGGAATAATAAAATCTCTATTTCAGTTTTTGGTTATTCCTATTCTTATATAGATGCTATTATTGTGGATGATGATTGGCATTTCATTGGTTTTTATGGTCCATTGGATCGTGCCAATAGACATTTATCTTGGAATTTATTACGTGAGCTAAGGCATAAATCAGCTCTCCCTTGGTGCCTCATGGGAGATTTTAATAATATTCTTAGTCCGAAAGAAAAGAATGGGGCTATCCCTCACCCGGATTGGCTCATTAGATGCTTTAAAGAGGCTATCCATGATTGTGAGTTACTGATCTTCACTTGGAGGGCTATAATTTTACCTGGAAGCGGGGTAGAGGTACTTCGAATTTTGTTGAGGAAAGGCTAGATCAGTGCTTTGTAAATGGCCTATGGCTCAATCTCTTTCCAGATGTCAAATTACTTTGTCTTTTCACACCAATTTTGAATCATCATCCTATTAAGACCAGGTGCTCACCAGTTTCATTATAGATGTAACAACCTATCATATAATAGTAATATTTTTCATTATACATGTAGAGTGCTACAGAACTGGGTGGCTAAAACTTGTCCAATCTAAAAACTTTTTCTTTCTAGATTATCTTTATCTGATTTACACATATCTAGTTGAATATGCATATCCGGATTACTAGATATACCATTTATTAGATGTTACCGGTTCCTGTTTGCCTATTTGACATCAACTCATATACTGGTTTGGGCATAACAAACTCTTTTTATATACATCATGACTATATCTAGATAGGCCAAATAAAAACCATATTACATGATTTTAATATGATAGAAATAATTAATTACAAGCCATTTTATGAATGCTAAAAAAAATAAATGCATGATATATGTGTATCCGATCCAAATCCAGGTCTATGTGGTCTCTTTTACATGGACTTTGGTTTATCTATTGTCAACTTCTACATCAACTATTTACTGGCTCTAAGACTTGCGTGCATGAGAACTCGAACGCTAAGCTACTCATAATTTAGTAGTACACAAAAGCATAAAAATTATAACAAATAATCATATTGGTTCATGACATATAACTTATATCATGTATTATTGTCAAGTTATATTTATGCCGTATAAGTGTGATTATACTAATGTGCTCATTACATAATTTGTGCATTCTTATATTAGCCAAAATCCACATAGTTGATCATGTATGTCATATATACGAAATCAACATGGATATCAAGTCATGATATATATATATATATATTATTTATAGAGTCTAACTGGATTCTTATTTCTTTTATGTTTATAGCCTAATATCTCTAAATTTTGGACTATCTGGATATGGGTATGGCTGTCACAGCCTGAGATTTTCTTGTTATTTGTTTAGGCCTATCATAGGCTCAGAGTTTGGTTGGTCGCCGACTCTAGTGGTAATATTGATTTGCATGGATATAGGATAAATGGTGCCCTTTTTTTGAGCTTAAGTCACCTTGTCCTTAAGAATTATAACTGGTTTGTAACTACAGTACCGTAACCCCTTAATGGTGTGTCATCTATCATATCTTAGCCCTCAAGTAAAGAATGGGGATAAGATTGTTAATTATTCTTCTTTATCATGTATAGACATGCCATAATCATTATACAACATTACCTTTGCATACACAAGGTATATTCAAGTTTATTATCATGTATTTATACTGTATTCGATCATATATCATCATATATAGGGTGTGTGCATGCTTCATTTATGTTTCCGAATCAAGAAACCATGTAATGTTTGCTGAATTAGGGTTTTATGGGGCATAACTTTACTAGTCACGGTCGTGACCCTAGTGGTGACACTGGTTATGACAAAATTGGTGAACTGATCTGTCTCTGTTTTAAGCATGAATCATGGGCATGACAAAGAGGGATCACAGGCGTGACCCTAGGTTTTCACCCAAAAACTAACTTAAACACTTCATTAAAGCATTTACACACAAGATTCTAAGGCTAACCAATGTTAGCCACTCCTAACAACATGCAACATCATTTATAAGGCAATATAACATGCCAACACAACTATATAACCACATAAAATCATTGACTCAATTCCACATACAATTAATCAATGCAATAATTCATTCATAAGGCATTCATATCAATAGTTTACAAAGTGAGGGACTTACCTCTTTTGAGCCATCCTTTTCAAGCAACTTAAGTGCTATAATTGTGCTTGCGCAAACACAAATTTATAAGATTTCAATATAGGCATCAAGCCTAAAACCTATATGTAAATCCAAATTCCCTAGCTCATTCATTGCATTCTAGAGGCCTTTTAATGCGATTTCTTATGTCAAGTATACTAAGTCCCATTTTACCAAATAATTGAGGTTCATATGTAATTCAAGTTCAAAGGGCAATTAACATGCCAATACCTTATAATCATAGCCTCACTATGGCTTAATGACCATGTATAACTTATTATACCTTACAATTCCTCACTCATATCGTATTCATATCTTAAGTATACAATTTATCTCATATGCCTTACTTAATATCCAATAACCTTTCATTAGTATACTTATGCTCATTAGTGATTAAATATGTCTGTACTACATATTCAAGCCTTATTATTATTTCATTAATCTTAATCAATGTCATTCATTATTCACTAATGTTACGTAGCACGCCATTAAGCTCTTAAGCAATCTAGCACGTTACCAATTACTCATAATTAAGGTCTATTATACCCATATCATCATTAATATGTCTAGCTATAAGGTCACTAACCATGTACCTTCTCATTATGGGTTCTAAGTGCATTTAACATACCAGAACCGTATTGTTCAATTATACTTTATCTTCCATTTCATTCTTTACATGTCTTTTATAGCTCGTAAGCAATATCAATCTACCATATGCCATTGTTTACATTCTAATTACCAATCATTTATAGATAACATGCCATTTAACACAAAATCATATCATTTTAGCAAGTTAAAATGCATGTGTACTTACCTCCTATGGAGCTAATACAAAAACTCCAAGTTTTGGAGCTTGTCTACCCTTGTTTGGGGTGGTCACCACCCTCTACTTCACTCCTTCTAACAAACATAACCATATATCAAATTCTAAAACTATGGCAAGATTACAAAATTATAAAACCTAACCATCAAGCTAGGTCTTTTAACATCTAAATCTATCTAAAAACATGGTCTCTAGATTAATCAAGCTTCAAGGGACATTTTCCCTTAAGAAACCCAAAATCCCTTCTCATTTAAACCCCCCGCATAATAGGTTCTTCACCCAATTCGAGTAACAACCTTAATAATCCCAAAAATCATAGTGAGGAAATGGAGAAACATGTTTTCTTACCTCTTAAAGATAGAAAACGAGATTGATTATGAGAGAACCCAAGCTTCCTTTCTTGCTCAAGCTTTCTTTCTCCAAACTTCTCTCAATCTTGAAGGAATCCTTCAATCTCCATCAAATCCTAGTTCCTTGACGATGGATTTGAGGTTAAGAGACTAGAAATCTTATGGGAGAAGGCAAACTAGATGTATTTCGAATTGGAAGGCTCAGTCTTAAAGTTTTCTAGGGTCTAAACAGCGAAACAAATGAAAATGAATGATGCTCAAACTATTTATATTAGTTGTGTCACGATCGTGACTAACAAGAGTCATGGGCATAACACTTGAACAATAGCCACACATTTCAATATTCGACCCTCACAGTCGTGACTATCTTGGTCATAGGTGTGAACATCCTAAAACTTCGCTTTTCATGTCGTTTTGACTTCTATCACAGTTTCAAAGCCAACCTTTAACTAAAAACCATGTATATACCTCTTATGGGCTTTCATATACCTTTAATATACCTTTCATATGTATCCTATACAACATGTATACACTTGTTTATAGCTAAGCCCTAATTAGCGGGTGTTAAAATAGCAATTTTAGATTTGAGAACACGTAGTTGTATGAGCCAAATTTTTATGAGATGGTCAAGAGGGGCTAGCTAGTCAACTTATAATGATTGTATTTTGGAAAAATTGGCAAGTTGCTCTAAGGATATGAGGAAGTGGAGTAATGTTTTCAGGAGAAAGTTCCAAACTTCTATTAATAATGCCAAGGCCGAAGTAGCCTCTCTTAAGAACTCATCCAATCCTACTGATAAGGAAAGGGTACTGGATCATTGTGTTACTATTAATAAACTTCTTTCTCAAGAAGATGAATATTGGAAATAAAGATCAAAATCTTTTTGGTTGAAGAGTTGTGACCAAAATACCAAACATTTCGGCTCTATGGTCTTGGAAAGAAGAAGAAAAACTAAGATTGAAAAGCTTCAAAAGAATGATGGCTCATTAGTGGTGGAGCAGCGTGACATTGAAGGGGTGGTTCTTGAATATTTCAATAATCTCTTTGTTTCATTCATAGAGGCTACAAATGTGAATGTTAGCTTTCTCTAATAGAAAGTTTTAGTGGATGATATCCAAATGCTAGAGGCTCTTTTCACCTTGGATGAATTTCAAGCAGCCGCTTTCCAGATGCACCCGGATAAGTCTCCAAGTCCGGATGGGCTAAATACAACTTTCTACTAGCATTTTTTGCCGAGTTTAGGTATGGAAGTTTTTTTCTAATTGCTCTGATTGGCTTTTTAATTGTGCGTTCCTTGATGGATTAAATGACACTACTATAGTGCATGTTCCAAAAATAGACAATCTTGCTTCTATAAAGGACTTACAATGAATTTCTCTTTATAATGTGATCTATAAAATCATGACAAAAGTCTTGGCAAACCAATTGAAAAAATTTCTTCCTTTTATTATTCTCTAGAGCAATAAGCATTTGTCCTAGATAGATCCATTACTGATAATGTTATTGTGGCTTTCGAAGCTATCCATTCTAGGAGGAAAAACCTAAAATGCAAGCAGAGTGATGTGGCCTTCAAGATAGATATTAGCAAAGCCTATGACCGTATCCAATGGTCATACTTGAGAGCAGTTATGATTTAGCTAGGTTTAGCGGCATATGAGTTGATTGGATAATGCTTTGTCTTTTTAGTCAAATATCATGTTGCTGTAAATGGTGAAAAGGTAGGTCATATCATCCTAGGAAGAGATCTCCTCCAGGGTGATCCTTCATCTCTTTATCTTTTTATTTTATGTGCAGAAGGACTGTTTGCACATATTAGAGGGGATAATAATGAACACGACATGAACTTAACACGATATTTGTGGGTTAAGGTTGAGGTTTATCGTGTTCATGTCACAATCGTGTCAACCTGATAAAGACACAAAAATTATTATGTCATGTTCAGGTTGACCTGCTAACACTAAAAAAATATGTTTAACTAGTTAATAATTTGTATCATGCCATGTTGACATGTTTAACCCGACATGTCATAACCTATATACACATTAACTAGGTCGTGTTATACTAATTTTATAGGTTAAGCAAATTAAATGTGTCGTGTTAACCCGTTATTAAGTGGGGTCTTTGTGTTTAAATTTTAGACATGATTAACCTATCGTGTCGTATTTGTGTTGATCTTTATCGTGTTATGGGTATATCAAGACATGACATGATACGAACACGACCCGTTAACACGAATTGCCACCCCTAGCGCTTATTAAACAAGTGGAGGAGAATGGTGATATTCATGGTTGCTAGGTGAGAAAAGGGGCATCATCAATTATTTATCTCTTATTTGCAGATGACAATTTCCTTTTTTTTTTTTGCACTTCTATGGTTGAATGTGATGAGATTAAAAGGATTCTTGAGGTTTATGAGGATCTTTCAAAGCAAGCTATTAACTTGCAATAGTCAGGTTTATTTTTTCAACTATAATGTGAATGCTTTAAGATAACATAAAGAATGTTCTGGGTGTCGATGGTGTATATGCACACATCAATAGTTGATAGCACAAGATTCAATAGTTGTATAAGAATGTAATTCGAATGGATTAGATACCTACCATTCGAACTAAGGTAGTCAGTTGGATTTGCGCAAGGGCTATTGTTAGTAAGATTAGTTATCGACCCACTAGGAGAACTTCCAATGGGTTCTCTCGGATTCATAGAGAGGGTTATGAATTCGCAATAAAATAGTGGGAGCCATAATACATATTATTAAAGACCTAATAATCATGCATTTTACATGTACATATCTAACATGCTCTCTTTTACATCTAGGTTGCTAGAATCATCATCGGGACTACAAGTGTAAATTTTCGATCTTTAATGGAAACAAACAAATTGATTGGGGCTAATTTCCTAGTCTAGCTTAGTAATTTGAGAATTGTTCTCAAATCCAAAAAAATAGGCTATGTCTTAGATGAGCCATTTCTCAACTCCCCTGTTGCTGATGCTTTTAAAGAAGTTCACAAGGCTTAAAAGAAGCATCTCGATGATATTGAGATGGCTAGTTGTATAATGCTTGCTACTATGTCATCTGAGTTATAGAAGCAGCATGTGGCTATAGATGTTAATACCATACTCTATCATCTTAGGGAGATCTTTGATGAGCAAGCATGATTCGAAAGGCTCGAGATCTCTAAGCTGCTCTTCTGCTCGAAGATGACTGAGGGGACATCTCCAATGCAATATGCACTAAAAATGAATTGTTATAGTGAGAGGTTAGCTGCTTTGGGTTTTGTGATGGACTATGAATTAAGTATATACTTAATTCTAAGTGGTTTGACTGATAGTTATGCGCATTTTGTTCTTAACTATAGGATGAACCACATTTCCACCACTGTTCCCTAGTTGATCACCATGCTCAAGACAGTTGAGCTATTTGTCAAGAAGGACAGTAAGGCTGTGATGCTAGTAGACTCTTCTAGTTCAAAGAAAAAGAAGAAGAAGAAGAAGAAGTCCATAAAGCCTAAGGGAGGCGTGGCAAAAAAGAACGCCAAAGAGACTACATCAAAAAGGACTTGCTTCCATTGGGGCATGGATGACCATTGGAAAAGGAATTACAAGACCTATTTGGAGTCTATGAAGAAGAAGGGATTCGACATCCCATCTACTTCAGGTATTTTTGTTATTGGGGTTAATACTATTTCTTATGACAACATTTGGGTATTGGATACCGGTGTTGTCTCGCTTATATGTACTGATATGCAGGCCTAAGGAACAGTAAACAGCTTAAGAAGGGAGAGTCAAACTTGTACGTAGGCAATAGAGCAAGAGTTACTGCATTAGCTGTAGGAACATATGTTTTGACACTCTTAAGTGGGCTTGTAATAGAACTAGAAAATTGCTTTATGTTCCAACACTTACTAGAAACATTATTTTTGTAACGCCCATAATTTAGGGCCTAGAATTTATGCAGATTTTGAAAGGGTATTGTGGTAATTAAAATTGCTTTTATGGCAATTTTAGCTTAGTTTATAATTTGATGGGCATAAGCGAATCCCGCTCGAGAAAGGTCATCTCTCGGTTGGGACTTGCCTCTGGATTGTATATTATAAATACGTGATTTCATGTCTTTTTTTGCCTCCATTCGAACCCTAGCAATCTCTAATGACCAGCAAGCTCTTTGAACTCTCCTCTCTCCATCACCATTGATTCTCCTTCACCTAAACACAAGTAAAACACATTTGGGTTGGATTATTAAGGATCAAATTACGGTTTTTGGTGTTTTTCATCAAGAACACGACATGCACATTTTTGACAGATTAGAGGCTGAGTTGCTCTGATTGTTCCTTCATTTTTCTCCATTGGTTAGTAAGTATTCATCCTCCCTAAGCCTTTAATCATGTTATTTCATGGATTTGCTTTTGTGGGTTGGGGGTTTTTTCCTTGAATTAGGGTTTAAATTCGATAACCCTATATGAACAGATTGTGTTTTACCCTTTTTGATGGGTTTGTGTCATCAGAATGTGATAATTCTTATAGGGAACGAGCTAGAAGGTGAAAACAATCACCAAGGCGGTGAGGAACATTAATAGTGAGGGTTTCCGGCTCCATTATTAGAGGTTTGTACCTATAATCATGTTTATTCACTTTCTGACTACATGTTTACTAGCGTCTAGGTATATTGGATGTTTTATATCTGCTAAATGCCATAGATTATGATCTGCATGAATTGGTGTTGATTATATGGATTTAAGACATTGATTATTCATATTTTTCATTAATTATTGGGATATTATGAAATCAATAGTTTATGGCATGTTTAAATGAGAATATGGACTACTGGAATGACCTATGTTGTTTTGGAAATTTGTATTGTGCTTTGGGATTAAGAGATTTGGGGCAATATGTAAAAATTGAAATTTTCCTTACAGATATTGGGCATTTCCCAATCGGGAAAGGGGAGTCCCGATCGGGAATCACACGACCCTAGGCTTGCATAGCCTAGTGATGGGCCAGGCCAGCGGCACTAACGCCGAAATGGCACAGTGCTTGTATGAAATGTTATGATGCTAGTTTTGATGATATGAAATATATATGCCTAACCTATTATGATGTAATATGAGAAAAACATGGATGTGTTGATTATGGTATGATGTACTATGTGTTATGGCATGATATGAGTTAAATGGACATGTATATGATGAGAATATGTTACAATGTTTGGGTTGTCATGCGATATCATAGAAATGTTATCTTAACCATGGAGTATGGCTCACGCGATTATTAAAAAAAAAGACTATAATGCCCTTACTCATACTAGGGCTGACTATAGGATAGATGACATATCATTAAGGGTGGTTACGGTACCATAGTATTATCTCATGCATTATTTATCGGGCAAGGTGGCTTTAACTCTGAGAGCGCCTTTGATCCATTATGCTAGCAATTATTTTACACAATTATGACTCAAGTTGGCTTTAGCTCCGAGAGCACACTTGACTTAGGTATAGATACAGATAGTTATAATTACGTAGTTAGGGTGGCTTCAACTTCAAGAGCGCCCCTATTCACAACATGTATCCGGTAGTCTAGTATAGAGTGATTGGGCAAGTTAAATGAATAAACGAAAGCAGGATAATGTAACATAATATGAGGAATAAGGAAAGGCTTCCACTTACCTGGTACGCTACAGTGACGTGTAATGATTTGATTGGTATGATGGCATGACTATAATTATATGAATTGAAAAATGAGATGAAATGTTATATTATGACTTTCATGTAATGAATGATATGATTTGAACGTGTATGATATGCATGATAGAATTTATATGATTATATATACCACTAAACTTGGATAGCTCAACATATGGGTTTCCTATATGTAGGTCCAAAGCCATAGGAAGAGTTGATAAGGAGAAGCCAAGCCAGTCAGAGCGGTCAAAATCAGAGTCAGCTCATACATTATTCATTTATTTTCTTAGCATGCATTTGGGATGGAATTGGATTTTTGTTTTCAATTGTATTGCGGATTATGAATTGTATGAATGTTTTATTTTGGGCGTGTTTAGCCTTGGAACTCATATTTATTATTTATGGATTTTCTTCTTAAGCATGAATGCATGATAATTACTTATACGGTATATGTTGTCAAGGATAAACAAATAAATAAAATCATGAGATATAAATATGGTAAAGGTTAAAAAGGAACAAAAGCTAACGATTCAGTATCATGTATGTAGTAGCACTCCCTCATATTACGGCCTACTATGCCATATGGGAGGGTCTTACAATTTCTGTTTATTATTTAAATAAAAGTGGATTTCATTTAACTTTCAATGGCAATGGTTGTTCTATTTTGTTAAATGATATTCTATATGGTATTGGAACTCTATGCAATGTTATTTATATATTGGATATGTCTAGTTCTATTTACAATATCGAAAATAATAAGAAACAAAAATTAGATAACTCGAAGCCTGCTTATTTATGGCATTATCGGATTGGCCAGATAAGTGAGATGTGCATGGTTAAGCTACATAAAGTAGGTAGCTTGGGATTATTTGATACATGTGAATCTTGCTTGTTAGGTAAGATGACAAAATTGCCCTTCAAAGGAAAGGGTATATGTGCTAAAGGACTATTAGACCTAATACGTACTGATATATGTGGTCCAATGTCTGTGCACGCCAGAGGAGGTTTTGCCTACTTCATTACCTTCATCGATGATTATTCATGATTCAAGTATGTGTATCTTATGAGATACAAATCTGAAGCTTTTGAAAAGTTCAAAGGGTTAAGCTTAGCAAGAGTATTAAAACACTGATATCTGATTGAGGTGGAGAATACTTAAGTTAAGAGTTTCAAGGTTATCTAAGGGATAATGGGATATTATCCCAATGGACTCCACCTTACATGCCACAACACAATGGTGTAGCTGAAAGGAGAAATTGAACCCATGGTTAGGTCTATGATGAGCTTTCTAGAACTCCCTAAGTCCTTTTGGGTTTATGCACTAAAGACTACCTTTTACATTTTAAGTGGTGTTGGTTCAAAGTTAGTTGATATTACTCCATATGAGATATGGAATAACAAGAAACCCATTTTTTCATACATGAAAATTTGAGGTTGGCCTGCTTACATGAAGTGGACAACATCAGACAAGTTTGACACTAAGTTTGACCAATGTCTGTTTGTGGGATATCCTAATAGCTTGTATGGATATCAGTCCTACCACCTTTTGGAACAAAAGGTGTTTGTTTCATGACATGCAACCTTTTTGGAGAAAGAGTTTCTTCTAGTTGTTATTCATAAAGATGAAGTAGCAGCTAAATCTTCTGAAGCACAAGAACTTCATAGGTCAAGTAGGATACACATTGTTCTAGAGAGATATGGATTTCTCATTAGTGAACATAAGGGTGTATTGTTAATAGAAAATGATGAGCTTATACCTATGAGGAAGTTCTGAATAGTTCAGAATCTGACAAGTGGCATGCAGCTATGAAGTCAGAAATGGATTCAATATATGTAAACCAAGTGTGGACTTTGGTTGACCAACCCAAAGGGATAAAATCCATAGGATGCAAATGGGTCTTCAAGAAGAAGACCGATATGGAAGGTAATATAGTTACCTACAAAGCTAGGCTAATAGCTAAAGGTTATCATTAGAGACAAGTGATTGACTATGATGAAACTTTTGGCCCAGTAGCCATGCTTCAATCCATAAGGATATTCCTAGCCATTGCCATTCATTATGATTATGAGATTTGGCAAATGGATGTGAAAACAACTTTCCTTAATGGAAACCTAATTGAGGATGTGTACATGACACAACTAGAGGGCTTCACATCCAAAGGTGGTGGAAAGGTGTGTAAGCTTCAAAGATCCATTTATGGATTGAAGCAAGCATCTAGGAGTTGGAATATTCGATTTGATGAAATAATCAAAGAGTTTGGTCTCTCACAAAATTTGGATGAACTTTGTGTATACAAAAAGGTTAGTAGGAGTGCAATCATTTTCCTTATGTTATATATGGATGACTTACTACTAATGGGAAATGATGTCTCAGTTTTTCAATAAGTCAAGATTTAGTTATCCAAGAATTTCTCCATGAAAGACCTTGGAGAAGTAACCTATATTTTGGGGATAAAGATCTATAGAGATAGATCTAAAAGGTTGCTTGGTCTTTTATAGTCTACATATATACACAAAATGCTAAAGAGGTGTAGTATGGAGCAATCTAAGAAAGGATTCATTCCTATGACCCATGGGATTACCCTTTTAAAGTCTATATGCCCAAATACATAAGATGAGAGGACTCATATGAGTATGATCCCATATGCTTCGACTATAGGATCAATCATGTATGCTATGATATGTACAAGGCCTGATGTATCATATGCTCTGAGTGTCATGAGCAAATACCAATCAGACCTTTGTGAGGGTCATTGGGTGGCTGTCAAGAATATCTTTAAGTACTTGAGAAGGACTGAGGATGCATTCTTAGTATATGGAGATGGAGATCTTATCGTAAGCAGGTATACTGATGCCGGCTTCCAATCTAACAAGGATGATTCAAAATTCCAGTCAGGTTATGTGCTCATACTTAATAGTGGAGCAGTTAGTTGGAAGATTCTAAATAGGAGATGACTACAGATTCCACAACCGAAACCTAGTACATTGCAGCTTTCGAGGCAGCAAAGGAAGCATTTTGGATAAAGAAATCCATCATGAGACTAGGAGTGGTTCCTAGCATTGTTGACCTGATACAGCTGTATTGTGACAATAATGGAGCCATTGTGCAAGCAAAAGAGCCACGATCTCATCAGAAGTCCAAGCATGTACTCAGAAGATACCATTTGATTAGAGAAATCAATGGGAAAAATGATATAAAGGTAGAAAGTGCTCATATATCATAATATAGTTGATCCTTTGACTAAGCCACTTCCTCAAAAGAAATATGATTCTCATGTACTTGCCTACGGAATTAAACATAAATGTGATTGGCTTTAGTGCAAGTGGGAGGTTGTTAGAGAAGTGCTCTAAAGGCAATCACCTTTAGCACTTATTGTATAAACTTATTTGATTAACAAAAAGACATTTTCATTAACTTGGTGTTCATTTAATGTATAAATTGATTGTGATCTTAAATCAATTAATGCAGTCCTTAATACATAATATAGCATGAAGGAAATCATGATGAGATCATGATGGTGAGATTCCTATCATGTGTCATTTTGTTATTATCTAAATTATCCCTAGTCATAGGATTAATGAGATGGGACATTATTAATTTAGATAGACTAGCACATGATATACTCCTTGATTGGATCAAGTAGTAGATTTGAGAGCATGAGATGTTTAGAGTTAACATGTGGATACTTGTTAAGAGTAGTCAAGTACATTGGATGACCTACTATGAGACAATCATATGGATTATGTATTCAAATGTCAATGATAGTCTCATCATAGCAATGGTGCAAGTATCCTTAGACTTGAGTTACTCAAGGATATCTTGGATACTAATTTTGTTCTTTGACTCCATTCCTTATTACCTCACAGAGGTTGCTCGTAGGTTGGGGATTGGATATAACTTGAGGTATTCAAAGGTAATTGGCTAATCAACAAAGAATTCACCACTCTTAATAGAGGGAGTGTATACATATGGCCTCTTGTCGGGATCATTACTTAGGAATCTCTGTGCAAAGTCATAATGTCATGAAGATGGTCTTCAGTGACATGTCTAATTGAGTAATGAGTCTTGGACAAGATCTAACATGACTTGGGCTAAGTGTGACATAATCAGTCTAATGGGAGTTGACATATTATCCGTGCTCTGAACCAAGTGAGGTATAGTTTAGTAAAAAGACGAATTGCACGGATATTGTCTACGGAAAGGTTATTAGTCAAACTATTGACTTTCCAGTCAATTGGGGGTCATAATGTGTTGCTAAATACCGCTCATGATCTACTTGAGATCAAGTATTGATTTAGGTGGCCAACATAACTGGAAACCTAATGGGTCACACTCATTGGGGAAGTGAAGAATGAGTAAAATGGTTTTAGATATGATCTAAAAGTGTGAGAGAGAGATTGGGGTTGGACGCTGTTGCGATCACAAAAAGATTTTATGGGTGCAAACTCGAATGGGCCCATTAGATGTTGGTAGGATGTGTGTTGCTCGGCTACACTATACATGACCATGTAGACTAACATGACCCGTGCATAGTAGCTCTGTGCATGGGATCAGCACGACCTACAGCATGACCATACAGACTAGTACAACCCGTGCACAATAGCTATATGCATAAGATCAGTACGATCGTGTAGATCTTTATGACCTGTGCTGAGTCGTGCTAACAGCATCCTAACCAACCTTATTTTGGTGGATTCCAAATTTGGAAGGGTTTTTGGGTTAGAGTAGGACTTTAAACCCTAAGGTATTTTAGGAGACACCTACAAGTACCATCTAAATGTTTAGAGCAAATAAAAGGCTGCTACTTTCATAATTAAAAGGGTTTTAATTCTCATCTTCTCTCATAAGAACAATTCACTTTGTTAGCACATTGTGGTTGTTCTAGCCATCACCCTTGGGGTTTCAATCTTCATTCCTTCACATGGATTAACATTAGAGGCGATCCCATTTTGGACTGCTGTAGTTTGCAATAACTCGGCAAGAAGAGGAATTGAAACACAAAGGTTTTGGTTAATTAGCTTTGATGGCATGAGTTGAATCCATGGTTTCAAGTTTTGAAAATTTTAATTTTTCACTATGTGTATGTATTAGATATATATTCAAAACCCAACAAATAAGAGATCCAACTACTTCCCATTTCCACATCCAGCATCTAATATGAGAGACCCTTTGGGCAAAGAATTAAAAAATGTTGTAACCTTTGGCCACTTAGCAAACCCTGTGGTACTAAAATGTGCTGCTATAGCATCATAAATGCGATGCACATACTTCTTTTCAATTTCAAAAGTGGATTATGTTGGGATTACATACGTATCCCATATACAAGTATGCAGCGAAATTTAAAAATGTTAATCCAAATACAATGGAACTACCTATGTAGTCTTAGCCAATTAACCATCCATAAAAGGTTTGAAGATTATTACCTTTGAAAACCAAGTTTTGTTCCTTCGTTCTTCGCCTTATTGGATTGTAGCAAACTACAATAATCCACTTGGATCACCTCTAACAGAAATTCACTTGAAGGGAGAAGCAAGAAAATCGTTTGACAATCGGTGAATAATAATCTCTTATGCAAGTAAGAGAGAATTGTCTCTTGAGAGAGAGGGAATTAATTTTGATGTTGCAGCCAAGAAACCCACTTTTGAAAGTCTATTTATAGTCCCTTTATACATGTTAGGGTTAGGGTAACTATTTAGCCATATTTTAGAATCCTTGTTCAGTTAGGAAACTAAAACTAGTGACTTTTTCAATCGGGAAAATCGTTTCCCACTTGTGAAACGGTTATCATCGAGCAGTTCCCGCTCAGGAATAACTTTTCCCAATCGAGAACTTGTGCACTTCTAGTCTAGTAGCTATTCCAAACCAGGAGATACATTTTCTCGCTCGTGAAACATCTTTTGCACTAGGAAAATGGTTTGGCTCAATGGCATGGGCATTTCCATATCGCTATTGTGCATTGGGATTCGCGATAGCTATCGATTTGTGCTCAAGATAAGGTTGTAAAAACCAGCCCAGCCAACGAAACCGGAAAAGGCAGTGGGTCATAGATTTAAGGTCGAACTGGTCTACGTGAGATTATCATAAAATATATTATATCTCATATATAATAAGATATAATTTGTCCACTACATAATAAAAATAGATGATAAATTATTGAAAGTCATTCCTAATACACAAGACTAATAGAAAGTGCTTATCATATCATTAATGTATCATTTTTATCAATTCGAATAATATTTTTTATAGAAATCAAAATAATTTAACACTAATTTATATAAAATTTTTGATAATGTTAGTTATGAAAATATAAATAATTACATTAAATTTTATCACATATATATGTCTCTTAATAATGTGAATAATTTTATGGACAATTAAAATTAATATATATCATTAAAATTAGAACTTTTATGAAAAATATAACTTATCTATATATAATTTATTTATCAATTAAAATAATTTTTATAAAAGTAAAAATAATTTATATGAAATTTTTTAAATTATGATATTAATAAAAGTTTAATTATAGTAATATTTATTAAAGTTAGTAATGTAAAAGCAGAGTTATCGTTTGTCTTAATGGCAAAGAATGGGAGAACAATGCATTGGGAGTTAGGTTTGAATCCCAGCATTGCATTCTTTCATTATTTTCTCTAAAAAAGGTAAAATTTCCCAATCGATCAAACTTGGATCAGATTGAGCGGTTCATAATTCAACCAGCCGAATTATCAGTTTTATGGCAGGTCTAAAACCCCTCCAAATTTAATATTAAAAATCACCTAGCTCAAGGCCCTGTTCCCTGTTAAACCGATTGAATCAGCTGAGCCAGGCCAGTTTTTACATCACTAGCTCAGGAAACATTTCTCGATTGTGAACTTCTCTCGACCCACATTTTCTCTCTCGATTTTGGATCCAATCCAAAAACCTATTTTTCTACTTCTTCACACCTTCAATATGTGTGACTCATTAGGTTTCCAGTTATATTATCCACTCATATCAACACTTGATCTTGAGTAGATCATGAGCAGTATCTAGCAACATAATATTACCTCTAATTGACTGGAAAGTCAGTGGTTTGACTACAAACCTTTCCATAGATAAATATATGTGCAATTAATCCTTTCACCAGACTATACCCCATTCGGTTCAGAGCATGGACTTTGTGTCAGCTCTCACTAAACTAACTACGTCATATCTTATCCAAGTGATATTGGATCTCGTCCTTAAGACTCATTACTCTTATAGATATGTCATTGAAGACTATCTTCATGACATTTCCACTTTGGCCAGAGATTCCTGAGTAATGATCTCTATAAGAGGTTGCGGGTATATACTCTTTCTATTAGGAGTGGTGAATCCTTTGTTGGCTACTCAACCATCTTCGAACACCTTAAGCTGTACCTATATGCCACTTTATAAGCAACCTCTCTTGAGGCAAAAAGGAATGAAGTTAAAGCACAAAATCAGTATCTAAGATAACCTTGAGCACCTCAAGTTTAATGATACTTTTGTTAGAAAAGAGCAATAAAGGCAATCACCTTTAGCACCATATGTAACTTTTCATTGATATGAATAAAGGCATTTTCATTTATTAATGTTCATTTATAATATGAATTGATTGGATCTTAAATTAATTAATGAAGTCCATGATATAAAATAGCATGAAGAAAATCATGATGGGATCATGAAAGTGACATTTCCACCATGTGTAATTATGTTTATATCTAAATCATCCCTAGCCATAGGATCAATGAGATGAGACATCATTGATCCGAATAGGCTAACACATGTTTTACTCCTTGATTGGATCAAGTAGTAGTTCTCATAAGTTGTAAGCATGAAATGTTTAGAGTTAACATATAAATGCTTGCTAGAATAGACATGTATATTGGAAACTCTCTATGAAATTATCATATGGGCATTCTAAACATATGCCAATGATAATTTCATCATAGCAATGGTGCAAATATCCTTAAACTTGAGGTGCTCAAGGTTTTTTTAGATACTGATCATATACTTTGACTCCATACCTTGTTGCCTTTAGGAGAGGTCACTCATAGGGTGGTGATTGGATACAGTTTGAGGTATTCGAAGACAGTTTGGTAGCCAATAAAGGATTCACCGCTCCTGTTAGAAAGAGAGTATGTCTACGGCCACTTATTGAGATCATTACTCGAGAAACTTTGGCCAGAGTAGGATTATTTTGAAGAAGGCCTTCAGAGGCATATCTTTATAAGTAATAAGTCTCGGTGACAAGTACTAACATCACTTGGACTAGATGTGATGTAGTCAGTCTAGTGGGAGCTGACACTTGGACTATGCTCTGAACCGAGTGAGGTACAGTGAGGGTGAAAGGATGAATTGTATGGATTTTGTCTATGAAAATGTTCGTAGTCAAACTACTGACTTTCCGAATAATTGGGGATCATGATGTGTTGCTAGATACCACTCATGACTTGCTCAAGATTAAGTGTTGATCTGAGTGGCCAACATAACTGGGAACTTAATGAGTCACACACATTGAAGGTGCGAAAAGGAAATAAAATGGTCTATTGGATTAGATCCAAACAGAGAGAGAAAAATCTTATCCAAACAGTTTCTCAATCTGGAATAGAACATTTCTGCCAAGACGAAGGTCCCGGTTGGAACATAACATGTCATTTTGGAATTTGCTATTGGAATATAATTGCATTTTTTCCTGATCGGGACATGTGATGTCACGACCGGGAATTGCCCGATTTGGCACTTTCCGACTGGGAAAGATGTTAGAAAAGAGTTATAAAGGCAATCACATTTAGCACTTATTTATATTGATGTTCATTTATATTATGTATTGATTGGATCTTAAATCAATTAATAAAAATCTATGACATGAAACATAACATGGAGGAAATAATGATGAGATCATGATAATGAGATTCATTTCATGTGTAATTACGTTAGTATCCAAATTATCCCTAGTCATAAGATCATCAAGACGGGACATTGTTGATCCAGATAGACTAGCACATGTCAGACTCCTTGATTTGATTAAGCAGTAGATCTCATAAGTTGTGAGCATGAGATGTTCAATGTTAACATGTGGATGCTTGCTAAGAGTAGTCAAGTTCATTCGGTGACCTGCTATGAGATGATCATATGGATTATCTATTCAAATGTCAATGATAGTCTCATCATATCAATGGTGGAAGTATCCTTACACTTGAGTTACTCAAGGATATCTTGGATACTGATTCTGTGCTTTGACTCCATTCCTTATTACCTCATAGAGGTTGCTCATAGGGTGGTGATTGGTTACAACTTGAGGTATTTGAAGGTAATTGGACAGCTAACAAAGGATTCACTACTCTTGATAGAGGGAGTGTATACCTACGGCCTCTTGTCGGGATCATTACTCGAAAATCTCTAGCTAGAGTGGAAACTGAAGGGTTTTGAGCATGTATCACATACATATAACGCAGTGGAAAATAAAATTTTCAAAAGCCGAATCAAAGGATTATACATGTGCCAATTAAAACTAATTTAACCAAAGAAAATTCAGAATTTATACCTTTATAATTTCTTGATTTTTCTTCAACTTCTCATGTTGTTGGGTTGTAGCAAACCACAACAATCCAATCTTGGATTGTCTCTAACAATATCCACGC
>CATIWF010120422.1:0-66094 GCA_949630135.1 Balakata baccata
AAGCAGTGGATCTCATAAACTGTGAGCATGAGATGTTCAACGTTAACATGTGGATGCTTGCTAAGAGTAGTCAAGTACATTGGATGACCTGCTATGAGACAATCATATGGATTATCTATTCAAATGTCAATGATAGTCTCATTATAGCAATGGTACATGTATCCTTAGACTTGAGGTACTCAAGGATATCTTGGATACTGATTCTGTGCTTTGACTCCATTCCTTGTTGCCTCATAGAGGTCGCTCATAGGATAGTGATTGGGTGCAGCTTGAGGTATTCGAAGGTAATTGAGTAGCCAATAGAGGATTCATCGCTCCTGATAGAGGGAGAGTATACCCACGGCCTCTTGTTGGGATCATTACTCGGAAATCCCTGGCCAGAGTGGAACTGTCATGAAGATAGTCTTTAGTGACATGTCTAATTGAGTAATGAGTCTCAGTGATAAGATCTAAAATCACTTGGGCTAGGTGTGATGTAATCAGTCTAGCGGGAGCTGACACATAGTCCATGCTCTGAACCGAGTGGGGTATAGAATGGTGAAAGGACGAATTGCACATATTATTATCTATGGAAAGGTTCGTAGTCAAGCCACTGACTTTCCAATCAATTGGGGATCATGATGTGTTGCTAGATACCGCCCATGATTTGCTTAAATTATTTGATAATTTAAGTGGCCAACATAACTGGGAACCTAATGGGTCACACGCTTTAGAGATGTAAAGAATGAGTAAAATGGCTTTGGATGGGATCCAAAATATGAGAAAATTATTTTGAGTCGGTTCGCGATAAGATAGTTGAAAAATCGCTCGGGGGAGTTGACGGCTGGCAGGCCTGCCGATTGGCCTGCCCAGCAAGCCCAGGCAGGCTGCTCCGCGTGCCAGCGCGCAGCAGCTGGCCGATTGGCATAAATTGGCCTTAATGGCAAAAATACTATTCATGTAACTCCACTTTCTCCTCTCATTAATTTGGATCTACTTTTCTAATTTTTTTTGGGATCTAAAAGTCCCCAAAAGACAGAAAATAGGCAAGAAAAAATTTTTGGGAGAAGAAAAATTTTTGGAGACAACAAGAAAATTAAAGAGTTTAATTTTCTTCTCATATGAACATAGACCATTGCTAGCACTTTGAGGTATGTTCAAGCCATCTTCCTAGTGATTTCATCCTCTCATCTTCGCATGGATATTGTTAGAGACAATCCTAGATTGGATTGTTGTGGTTTGCTACAACCCAAAAAGGTGAGAAGTTTAAGAAAAATCAAGAAATTATAAAGGTATAAATTCTGAATTTTCTTTGGTCAAATTAGTTTTAATTGGCACATGAAAATCCTTTGATTCGGGTTTTGAAAATTTTTTTTTTCCGCTGTGTTATATGTATGTGATACATGATCAAAACCCTTCAAATTCATCTTAGTTTGGAACAATTGGACTGGCACATGGGAGTTTGGTTGCATGGCCACGAGATCTCATGATCTTTGGAGAGGTAACAACTCTTCATATCATTTAATAATACAAATACTATCAACATCACCTCTTCATTTTCATTTATTATTAATAGTAATATTATAATATATTATTAATAGTAATATATTATTAATTAATATGAAAAGAAATCTCAATTATCAAAGAAGGTGCCAATGAATATGGACAATAGCGGATTATCGAAAGAATCATCTACAACGAAACGTGCACTTTTGGTTAGTAAGCAAATTTTGGCAAGTTTAGGCAATTATATGCTCCATATGCATAATTTTGTTGCCAGACTTAGAGCTAGATATATGTTTGAAGTTTCTCCTCCGTCCATATTATTTCGGCATCCACCAAATACTATGCATGATATATTGATCGGTCTAGAAGATATCGCCCAATTCCTCTTCATGGATTTTCTCAATATCTCGGTCATTCGCATATTTATAATGTAATATAATATTATATATTTTTATTATTAGTAAAATCGAACTGCTATATTCGAATGTAGCATTAAATTAGGTCACTTTTGTGATTCATATATGTAGGTATCTTAATAAATTATATGTTCAATCATTTGCATCCATCAATTTCCTTTATTTGTGTATGCTAAATTTGATAAATACCAATGAGATTGAGAAGGTGCATACTTATTTGGTAGATGCCATATTGGCATAAAAGGAGAAAAAATTTATTCTATTCCACTACAATGAAAAGTAAGATAACATTTGCATTCATCTATTTTTATTTAACTTTTTATTCTTACATTATTGTGAATTTAAATATATTTGTAATCTATAGTGTACATTGGATATTGATAGTCTTTTGTTGTGAACAGTCTGAGATCTTTTTCATGGATCTTCTTCGTTAAGGCGATAGAGTCATAGTTGTAAAAAAACCCATTAACCTATAAAGTTATATTACTAACTAATAACTCTATATTGTTTTTATTCAATTTTCAATATATTTAGTGCATGCTTTTATATAAAATTATTTTTTCGAGTATGTAAATTATATCGTGTATAAGGTGGAAAAGGTTTAACCAACATGCTAAGTTAGAATCTCATTACGATAGGTATTTCATTATTTCTATTTCTAATTAGGTTGAATTACCTTTTTTACAATTTAAATAAATAATACTTTAGAGCATCAATAGCATCTCTGTACTTTTGGGTTGCTTGAAAACCATGGCATAGAAGATCGAAAAGCATACTCAGAGCAAATATATTATTAGTTTTTATATTTAAAACCTTCAAACATACAGAAGAGACTTGAGAATCACTAATCCAAGACCGAGTGTCACCTTTGTAGAGGCCACGAAGATACCGTTGTGGACTCTCATTTTCAGGATTAGCTAAAATAGCCTCAACTGTGTATTTTACTTTAGAATCTCTTAGGGCTTGTAGGCCTCATAGGAAGGTAGATCTAGTTAAACAAAGTATCTTTGTTGCAGAGAACGGGGCTATTTCCCTTTTTAGGGTGAAACTTTTAAAAATTCCAATCTTGTGGTGTTTTAGAAACTATTTATCAATTTAGGGTGTTGAGGTGGACTGGAGTGGATATGGTCCAAGGCTGTCTGCCAGTTGAAAAAGAGGATAGCCTGTCCTCTTTTTTTTTTTGTACAATGAATTTTTGCATAATTTTTTTTTTACATAGACAGCTAGCCCCTCCTCTTATTTGAAAAGCCATCCCTTAACATATTATAAATAAAAATTAATTACTTCATCATAATTTATTTCAAAAAATAAATGGAGGGAGCTGTCCGCTTGTTGAAAAAGTAGACAGGTTGAAAAAGCGGACAGAACTGTCCGCTTTTTCAACTAGCGGACAACTAGTATTCCATTTGACCCAGTCCACTCCACTATCCTAAATTGGGAAATAGTTTCTAAAACAACTCAAAATTGGAATTTTTAAATTTTTTACCATAAAAAAGGAAATAGTTTATTTGTAACCCCTAAAACGAGAAAAATCCCTAGGACATAAATACATGTAAATCTCTTGGCTAAAAAGAAGATGAGAAGAAAACTCATATAGAATGAAATATAGAATTGCATTACCGGGATTCATTTTTCAAACGTCTGTTATATGCAAAAGATGTGAGTCATATATGTGGGATAGATGATTAAGATGTAAAGAGAACATGTATTAATGCCATGATGTGATAATAAATACATAAATAGCAAGTCCACAGTGTTCTATGCTTGCTTGATTCCAAGCAAAATTGTTAAAAACATCATCTTTGAGGAGCTGCTGACAATAGTTAAGTTCATCTTCCCATCCTCCTAAAGCCTGCAACACCTACTGCATATAGAAAGAAAAGCAAAAGGTGATTTAGAAGTTATAAATTCAAAATAAAGAAACAAACATACAAATTGAAGTCTTTTGATATTTCATATAGAAGAGACATGCAATCAGCAGAAGGAGATCGTACAAACCTGCTTGTAGGACCAGACAAGATAATTTTTAACATCAAGGGAAACAACCTTCCTCGTAAATTGAAGTTCCCTAGTTGTAGCATCAGCCCTTAATTTCTCAGCAACCCACTGCCTATGATGCCTACAAAGCAAGATTAGTTGTAAGAGTTCAAACAGTAAATCAGGATATGGATTGAAACTCTGCTAAATCAAATCAAATTAACATCATATGAAAGAAATAGCCAGAGGGGCTTTAACATTAGAGAGGATGGAAAATGCTCTCAACGAGAATGCTTTTCCGGCTCTGGAAGAAGACCAGGCAACTAAGAAAGTTAAAGTGGGAGATCATATACAAGTGTACAGGGACTGTAAAGATATGCTTATGACAATCTCAGTGATGGAAGCCTCCATGGAAGATGTGATGGATGCTACTGAGGTTAATGTCAATTTGGGTGAGGTGGTCATTGACAGATCTGGTAATATTCCACGGGTTTTGCTAGCACCATCTTTGAAGGATAAATTAGAGAAGACTCTTGAAAGGACTGTGATAGTGAATCTGCTGGGTGAAAGTATTAGTTACAAAATGTTGAGCAATTGATTGAGAAGCCTTTGGAATGTTTCAGATGCCAAAGTATTGGATATTAGTAGGGGTTTCTTTCTAGTGCAATTCTTAAGCGAAATAGACTTCCAAAATGCATTGTTAAATGATCCTTGGGTGATTAATGGTTCGTATCTTCTAGTCTAGAAATTACATATGACTTTAGAGTGACGAACCATAAAGTAAGCTACACCACAGTGTGGATTAGATTACCAGAGTTACCTTTGCATTATTACCTAGAGAATGTGCTTTCTGTAATCTCAGAAGTGGTAAGGAGAGTTGTCATGGTTGATTATAATACTAGTGGGTTTCACAGAGGAAGATTTGTGAGACTAGCTGTGGTTCTAGATATGGATAAACCCCTTGTGTCTCAGTTTGTGATAAAAGAGGAGCTCTAAAGAGTTGAGTACAAAAAATTACTAGATATATATTTCTTTTGTGGATGTTACAGTCATTTGGATTTTTCTTGTGCTCTGAAAAAATCTGCTACCAATGACCAGGAAAACAACAACAAGGAAATGGTGGCTAGGGATGATGCAATGTCCTATAGTCCCTGGATGGTAGTTCTGTCACGCAAAATGTATCCTAAAAAAATCTTATCTAATATAGAGAAAAAGAGGAAAACGGCTTTTAAGGGATCACAATTTGACATTCTAGATTCGGATAATGGAGAAAAATCAATAGATGATGAAGGACATAATTATCGAGATAATAACCCTAATTTGGGTACCATTGAAAATAAAAATGGAAAAGCTCATAATAATGACTCATCTAAAGGGACCCGCAGTAAGAAGATCCCCGAGCCAACTAAAAAAGCCTTACGAACACATGACAATAATACTAATAATGGTCCTCAATGTGGTGAATACTCAAAAGTCAATAGAAGGGCCAAACCTTATCTAGGTGAATATTTTGAATTGCTAGCCAACAAAAGAAATACTAATAATTTAATGGCCTTTCCTCTTCCTTGGACCCTAAAAGGCACTCTATGTTTAGAAAAGAAAATACTCTAATTATACAGAGTTCCCATGACAAACAGCCCTAATATGATACTGCTTCTTGGAAAGCCATTCCTAGCAAACCGATTAAGAGGAAGCCGCCAAACATACACACTTTAGGTGATAATGATGATTATGATATCCTTGATTACCATGCTCTAATTAAGCCAGCAAAGATAAAGGGGAGGATTATACCTCTACAGAAGATGATGATGGAGGAGAGGGTGAATACCCGGGAAATCGAAAAGGTCCGTCTTTCCCCTTTTCTTTTCTTTACTTTAATGTCTATTTTTTCTTGGAATTGCCAAGGAGGAAAGAGTTCCCACTTCACTAAGGTCCTCAAACTTCATATTCAAAAGCATAGTTTGGATATCCTAATTCTCCTTAAGCCACGTATTAGTGGTAGTATAGCAGATAAGTTGATTACCAACATTGGTGCCGTTTTTTCTCATCGGATGAAAGCCTTTGGATTCTCATGGGACATTTGGATTCTCTGGAATGATAATGTTGAAGTTAAAATTATTGAGAATGATCTCCAGTATGATTATGCTCGTGTGTATTGCAATGGTGTTTTGGACTATCTACTTACAACGATTTATACTAGTCCTCAGCCAGCTTACATAAATTCTTTGTGGGATAATCTTTTTCAGGTAGCCAATTATATCTTTAAGCCCTAGGTTCTTCTAGGAGATTTTAACTCCATTCTCTCCTCGATGGAAAGGAAGGGAGGGTCTGAAAAACATTCTGGGATTTGTAAAAAATTTTCTTCTTAGTTTAATACCTCAGGTTTGCTGGATATTGGTTATAAGGGGTCGAACTTCACCTGGAAACAAGGTTCCCTTTATAATCGCCTCGACAGAGCTTTATGTAATCCCAGTTTGTGTTTGAAATTTCTGGGTGCTACTCTCTTCCAGCCAGCAAGGGTTCAATCAGATCATAATCCTCTTTTTCTTCATTTCATGGAATGATTAATTGACATAATGTCCCTTTCAGATTTATGCAATGTTGGCTCACACATGATGATTTTAAATATTTTGTTTCGAAAGAGTGGGCGATGGAAGCTGGGTTCATATCCTCTCTCAATTCTTTGACCAAGAAGCTTCGGACTTGGAACCAACAAGTTTTTAGTAGTGTCTTTCAGTAAAAGAAGGTTCTGCTAGCCAAAATTTCAAGCATTCAGAGAACCCTTGAAAAGCATAATGATCCCCATCTTATTGATCTCGAATTTGATCTCAAGAGGGAATTAGAATCCATCTTAATGTGTGAAGAACTTATTTAGAAATAAAAGTCTAGAGCTGAATGGATCTCTTGGGGGGATAGAAACACATCTTACTTTCATCTTAAAACAATCAGTTGAAGGAAAAGAAACCAAATAGAGATATTACAAGGTGATGATGCACTTGGATTGACAACCAGCAGATTTTAAAAAAAAAAGCAATGGATTATTTTAATAATCTTTACCAATATGACCAGGATGTCTTCCTTCCTTTTTTGCTTGAGCAATAGCTTCGGTAATTTGAGCTAAGATCCGTTTGAGGATTTGAGCAGACCTTTCTTGGCTGAGAATGCTAAGGATGCTATATTCCAAATGTGTCCTTGGAAATCACCAAGCCTAGATGGTTACCAAGCAGGCTTTTATTAGTCCTAGTGGCATATTGTTGGTAAAGATTTTTGTAATGAGGTACTTCGAGTTCTTAATAGGGGAGAGATGGAGGAAGGAATCAACTATACCCTTATATGTCTTATCCCAAAAGTTGAAATCCCAAAAAATATATCTCAATTCAGACCTATCTCCCTCTGCTCAATGGTCTACAAAACCATTGTTAAAGCCATTGCTAACAGGATCAAACTAGTTCTTCTGAGTATCGTAGGGCCCCATCAAACCAGCTTTATTCCTGGGCGCCATATTATTAAGAATATTATCATTGCCCAAGAAGTCATCCATTCTACGAGGAAGAAGTTTGGGAAGGTTGGTTTCATGACTATCAAGATTGATTTGGAAAAAGACTTTAACTCAATCGATACTACAGGCTATTCCCATGTACGCTATGCAGACCTCTACTATCCCCAAATCTTTATGTAAGGATATGGAGCAAAGTTGCAG
Source organism: Balakata baccata (assembly GCA_949630135.1). Taxonomy (NCBI): domain Eukaryota; kingdom Viridiplantae; phylum Streptophyta; class Magnoliopsida; order Malpighiales; family Euphorbiaceae; genus Balakata; species Balakata baccata. The sequence goes on from CATIWF010120422.1 coordinate 7,579, forward strand.
GGACTTTGTTTGGGGTAGAGATAAAGATAATAGAAAAGTGGCTCTTGTTAAATGGGGTGTAGTGTAATGCTATAAACATGATGAAGGCCTAGGCTTACGAAGTTTAATTCTTTTGAATAAGGCTTTCCACATGAAGTTGGCCTGGCAGTTTTCGTTCAACTCCTGAAACTTTTTGGGTGAGAATTATGTCTTCAAAGTATAATTTTTATAGCGACAGTAAAGACAAGCCAATAGCTCCGGCTTCTAGTTCAGCTATTTGGCATAATGTCTACAATATTTGGGAAGACATGGTTCATAATGAGCTTTGGTCCCTATGTGATGGCTACAAAGTGAAATTTTGGTGGGATATTGGGTCCCTAGTGTGGCTTGCATGCTTGTAGATATAGTCACTGCTCAAATTGATGAAGATATGAAAGACAAACCTATAGCTTTATTTGTGGATTTAAACAATTACTGGAGTTGGGAGCTCTTTGCTCATTTACTTTCTCAAACAGTTAATTTTTGTATAGCAACCACTTGTACTCCTTCTCCTCTCCAAGCTAAGGATACGATGTTCTGAAAGCTTTCTTCTGGGTCTTTCACGATTAAGTCGACCTATAATTTCATCATGGGAGATATCTTTGTTAATCGCTCCTTCCCTTGGAAGCTGCTTTGGAAATGGGAAGTTCCACAAAGGATAAAAACTTTCTTTTAGCTTGTTGCTTAAGATGGTATTATGAGTAATCAAATGCGTTTTAGAAGACACTTATTAGCTTTTACCCTATAGGTGTTAAGAGATTGTTATGTCGCCACAAGCTTCTGGTTACACATTATTCCTGGTCATTTAGGTTCTGTTTTTTTTTTTACTAGGATTGATTGTATGGACTGGCTCTCTTTCAATCTTAAACAAGATTATCGTGCCTATAAGGGGATCGACTGGAGGATTATCTTTGGAGTTGGTTGCTGCAATCTTTGGAAACGCTGCAATGATGTACTCTTTAATGATAATCACACTTCGGTTGAAGCTTTGATTAATCACACCTTTGATTACTCTAGACTAATTCAGCAAGCAACCATCAATCTCAACACTAATGGCAAAAACTTTATTGATGCAAAATTTATTTCTTAAAGCTATCCCCTTAATTCTTGTTTTAAAAAAAAATATAGGTGCTTCCTTTCGAGATAGTTATGGGCTTGCCACTAGAGGTGGTTTGATTAGAGACCACTTAAGCCACTAAAGGGGTGGTTTTGTTGTGAAGTTAGGATATTGCCTTATTCAGCAGGTGGAGGCTTGGGCAGTCTTAAAGGGTATCAAACTCAAAGGCATCCAATCAGTGATTGTGGAAAGTGATAATCAGGCGGTTGTCTATATGGTGCAAGGTACCTATGCTATTGACATTCACAACCGTGCAATTATCTCTCAGATTAAAAGTTTGATCTCGTATTTCACTTCCTTCCAGATATACTATGTTTGTAGAAAGGCTAATTATGTTGCGGACGACTTATCCCATTTGGCCTATTATTTCTCTTTAGGAACACATTTTTTAGATGATCCTCCCCAAGGGGTTATTAGTAGGTTCCAACATGACATTGTAGGATTGTATTATATTAGATAGGTTTTGGTTTGTGAGTTTGGCTCACCTTTTTGTACCAAAAAAAAAAATCAAATCAACATCTGAATTCACTTAGCATGGGATGGGCTAAAAGAAAAATACTAGATCAGAAATCCATAAGGAACCACCTGAAATGAACAAGATCAACTGATAATTTTCCTAGAGAACTAAAAATTAGGGGTATTAAAAAGGGTTGTCGTGTCATGTTGATCCACTTGGGTGACATGATTAGGGTCAATATGAACATGACATGAAAATTAAATGGGTCATACGAACACGATACGTTTAACTTTCGAGTCATATTTGGGTCATGAAATCTGATACGAACATAACACGATTATATTTTTTTTTTATCATTTGACACGATACGACACGATTATATTTTTTTTGGGTCATTTGACATAATATAACACTACTGACATGACACAAAATGATATTTATATATTATTTTTTGTAAAATGACAATATTACCCTTGATATTTTAGTAAATTTATGTGTTGTAAACGAGTTAGGTCAGATTAACACAACATGAAAATAAACGAATTGTAATGGGTTCATGTGTCAACCCGTGACACGATATGATTTGAGTTATGTCATAAATATGTTGACCCGTTTATGACACAAACCCGTATAAGCTCAACACTAACCTGCTAATTTTACGTATTTCACGTGTCATGATCGATTTTGACACACATACTAAAAATTACTAGCCAGTCTATGTTCCAATTAACTACCCTTCAAATGAGTAGACTTTGGATTTGAAGGCATCATTCTAATAAGACTTAAACACAAGCATGACTGTAAAATATAAGCTAAAGCCATTGATTACAGTTGATAGTTAGGAACAGCTTTCTAATGCACTGAAAAGCTTCACACATTTTCCAATCATGCATTTTGTTGGAATCAAAACTAACATTACCAACCAGAGTAAATGAAATACATAAAACTATCAAAGTATAAAATTATGTGGGGAAACAACTAAAATTCATTCCCTAGTTAGCAATTACAAATTGATCTCTAGTAAAAAGCAACATAAGGATACAAAAGAAATATGTTTTTCATTTGTCTTTGGAACATACACAACAAATAGTAACCCCAGTTATAGTGATACAACAGATTATGTGTTTCATTTGTGAATTTCATACTCAAGTCTCAAAGAGGAACTTTTCAATTTCCTAATATGCTATCCAACCCTTGCAGGGAATCAAACTATACAAGAAGAACTAATAATCAATTCAATGCCTTCTCTACATAAAGAAAAAAAAAGGTAAGAGCTTTTCCTGATCTGCAATTTCACAAGTCATTAATAAATATAATTATTCTTGAAATCTTAAAAGCGATAAGTTGCTTACCATATCTGATAATTTTTAGTGTTTCTCTTTGCAATATGTTCAATGAAATCTAGCTCTTCAAGTAGGTTGACATTTAGAGCCTCAATTACTAAACACCTGAAAAGCCAAACTTTCCAAAAAGAAGAGACATGAATCAATTCAACTAAGTACTGAGAAAGAGAGAGAGATAGAGAGATAAGAAAAGGGTATAAAAGAAGAAAATGGAAAGGGTTACCATGTAATTGCCAAGAATGAGTAGGATGATTATGTGTAAAATACATAGCTATCGTTTCTTAGCTAGGCCATATTGTTTTGGCTCAATTAGTATGAGTTGTCATATTGTATCTATATAGTTTGATATTGTTGCCATTTTATTGCTCATGCTTGATGAATGAATCTCCTTCTCCTTCTGAGATTTCTTCTCTCTTATCCCTCTAAGTTTCTTCTTCCTTAGCTCTATCTATGCCATTTCTCCTATTAGTCCTCTATTAGCATCTTGGTCCAATTTTTATTTGGATTATTTGGTATCAGAGCATCGATCTTCTTTAATCCATCACCATCTTCTCCCGTCAATCCAAATCTAACCGCTATAGCTGTCTCTGAAAACCTTTGGTATCCGTTTCAAGATCTAGAAGAGCTCGAAGAGTCGCTCCTTAATATAATAGAAGAAAAGTTGTAGGACCAAAATAAAAAGCTAGAACAGTTGTTCATTAAAATGATGAGCGAACTAAAAATAGATATTGTGAGTGAGCTCAAAACCATTATTCCTTCTACTAGCTCTACTCTTGCTCCTCAAAGTCAAAACCAATCACCATTAACTTTGTTGAATCCACTTATTAATTAAAATCGTAGAACAGAAAATCTAACTCATCAACTTCATCTTTTGCCAATCTCACCAATCAATCGAATCTAAATCGATCACCAACTTCATCCCCTGATTCATCTATTAACAAAAATTTTGATATTGTAAATCTATTAACTCCGCCTACGTCTCCTATCATCCACCTCACTAGTCAACCTATTCAAGTCACCAGTGGGAATAACTATTAATTGGCTATCAGATTCACCGAGCTTCTATATTTCGACGAGGACCTAGATGAATGCTTATTGAAGAGTAAGAGATCATCTCAAATTGACATACTCTTAAAGATAGATTTATATGGTGAAGATGTTTGTAAAAATGTTATAATAGAGATTCTTGATGCTAGAAGTACTGAAGAAATAGGTTTCACATTCAATTTCTCTAATGTTAATGAGATTGGTGTTGTTTGGATATCAAACTTGAATATTCTCCTCAAAAAAATGACATTTGAAATGCGAAGGAGGCAAAGGAAGAAACACGCGACTCAGATGTTAGAGAGCCAGCCAGCTCTAGCTAGGAGCTTACAAGAATAGACACAATTCACTAGTATATATATGTTGCCAAGCTATTTGGCTATGATTTTGGGATATCCTGTAAGAGACAAAGATACCAATTCAACATTCAGAAGTTCAACTTGAGCTGCTACGTGATGCTAAGTTCAAACTCAGGTATGGTGAACCTAATGCTAAGTTCAGCCTCAGCTGTGGTGAAGTGCTGCTATTGTCATGAGATTGAAAAAGGTTTATTCGAAGATAAGGCAGAGTATGCAGGAAAGAAAAATGCTAGAACAAATGTTTTCAGTAGGCTACTAGCTGCAAAATTGACTGCACTAACACTCTCTTCCCTAGTCAACACCTTATTATCTATAATTAAAGCTAGTTGGTATAAAGATCCTAATATTGGCAGCATTATTGAGGAGCATATTGGATGCAATGCTAATAAGGTAGCACTCCTTGTGATAAGTCTACAAGCACATCAAATTGATGAGGAAGCACTCACCAGTCTACGGACAATTGATAAGGTAATGGTTCCCAGCATCTTATCAAATAGACCATAGGTAGAAGTTTTCTCGTGTTAACCTTATGAATAAGGTTTTCTCAGGGGAAGAGACTGTTATGTGTAAAATTACATAGTTGTTGTTTCTTAGTTAGGTCATGTCTTTTGGCTCAATTAATGTAAGTTGGCATATTGTATCTATATAAATTGGCATTATTGACATTCTGTTGCTCATGTTTGATGAATGAATGAATGAGTGAATGAATCTCCTTCTCCCTCTTGGATTTCTTCTCTCTTCTCCCTCTGCAATTCTTCTTCCTTAGCTCTATCTTTGCATTTCTCCCATTAATCCTCTATTAGCAGCTTGGTCCAATTTTTAGTTGGATCAGATGACTCGGTGGGTGAGTTCAAGGGTACAAGGTGACTGCTCATATGAGAGATAGATGGCACGAAAGTAGTCCATGGTTTCCTATAAGTAATAGGAACAACTAGATTGGGGCTGTCATTTTAGTGGATGAGGATGACGTTCGACCAATCTGGCCTCTGACTAAGTGGTACCATCTGTAACACCCTCGATATAATTAGAAAAAAAACCCTCTAATTATACCAAGAAATATTACGATGTATAAGCTTGAAAATGTGTTCAAATAAAGCTTTTTTTTTTTTATACACTATGGCCATGATGTCTTAAAATAAATAAATAAATACATTTATATATGCACAAAATAAAACTTCATATCTTTAAGCAAAAAAAAAAAAAGTAATGGCTTCCCTTAGCCAAAATTTTGCAAAAGTTTCCAAAATATGAGAAGTTATAAATTTACATGTCATTTATGTCCAAGGCATCTGCAAATGTAACTACACATGCCCCCACGATACAAAAAACCAAAAACAAAAGAAAATCATGAATATATCACCAACCCTATGGTTAGTCCTGTGACTCTTTAGCGAGCTTATCCTCCTGTCACTCTTCTAGCACTCCCTTACCTGCATGTGACAAACCCACACGCTAAGTATACCTAGCTTAGTGGTATATATAAACTTTTAAATCCACATGTAGTATTTATGCATATAATATAGCTTACTATAATCATATCTTTATGTTAATTTAAAGATGTACATGCAAATAAAGCGGTAAAGTCACAACCAATTCACAAATATATCATAATAATTTACACAAGTTTCAAATATTTCCAAGCTCTACTCAGCTTTTCTAGTTATAAGCGCTCGAATACTGAGCTTTAGCCATTTCAACTAGTAAGACTAAGAGTGCTCAAATACTGAGCTTCAGCCACTTTGTCCTCCTACCATGATACCATGTTATATTCAATCTTATTGCTAAACAACTATAACACAAGCATAATAGTCTCAAACAAATATATCGCACATCAATTATATCAAAAATTACCATTAACAAATTCATAACTACTTTATTAAATTCTCTTGTTTCAAACATGTGAACTGCGTTTCTATATTTCTTTTTGATATTTATGATTCTTTAGTGTCTTAAAGATAAATAATTATATTTCATTTTAATTTGTTATCATTTCATTAATTACCATTACAATGCATCAATCCATCACTATTAGCACATCAATAAGCACATAGCCATATTTATTCATAACATGCAAAACATTATTATGGAGATTTGTAAGGCAATATGTACAAACCTCCTAAAAAAGGAACTCCTTAACCCCTTGGATCAAGCTGGACCTCCTTTTTGCGATTGGTTCCTCCTTTCCCCACCAACGCTTACAACATTAAGATATTGTTTTAGCATAAAGATCTTACATCTATAACCTACAAATTCTAAACTTGCCTTTTGCTTACTATCTAACCCGAAGGTTCTTTGTGTTCTGCTAAAATTAAAGTTTAAGGAATATAATTCCCAAAGCTTTGTTGCAATCATTAAATCAATTATCACTTTAATTAAACAAAATTATAATATGACTAAACTCAATTCTTAAATTCAAGTTCTATTTTATAATCTAATTCTAGGCTAATTTAGATAGAATTAAGCTTTGCTTTCATCATGGAAAATATGTTCATATGTTTAAGCTTTCCATAGATTGTTATTTCACCTAAAACAGAATTCTAAAGAAAAAGTTATTAGCAATTTTTTGGAAGAGAATAACAAAAATCCTATTCTTACCTTGACTATAACTTGTGGTAACTCAAGGAGGACTTTTCTTCCTCAATTCTTGCTTTTCTTTAACATTAATTTCATGTTTGATAAAAGGAAAACTAAAGAGAAAAGAAAAGGAAGATAAAGATTATGAGGAAGAGAGGTCACAAGTGGAAAAAGATAAGAAGAAAGAAGAGTTTTTGGCTTTCCTCTTGACACCTTTGGGGGCTCAATTTCATCTACGGTCACTTAACTTTGGTATTATTGCAATAAAGTCATATAACTTTTTTTGCTTCATAAAAGTCACTTAACTATGATTTAGTTTCAATAAAATCACTTCTGGTGATTTTTTACTATACAAGTCAAAAACAGCACCATATATGCTTACAATTCAGTATCTATACGAATACCATAAATTAAAAATTATGCAAACTAGGATGTCAGAGCTCTATTTGACATATATAGTGACGTTTTATTTGACATGTACAGTGACATGACATATTTCATATGTCAACTGAAATGCTAGCACAATTTTTCAAGTTGTTAATTGCTGAAAAATCACTAGAACTGACTTTACTGAAACTAAACTATAGTTAAGTGACTTTCATGAAACTAAAAAAATATATATAATTTTACTGCAATAATACCAAAATTAAGTGATCATAAATAAAATTAACCCCACCTTTGATCAAATGAAGATAAAATTGAAGAATAAAATTTGATTTATTAATCTAATCTTTCATTAGCATGCATGTATGCCATCTAGAAGCTTGCATGTCATAATTTAATATAATTAATCTCACTTAGTTTTTAATTAATTATCATTTACTTAATCAATTCAAAATTTTCAATTTGTCCCGACAATTTCTTTCTTTTTTGACTTCATTCATGCCTAACTTTTAATTTCTTAAATTTCAACTCCTTATTTATCAAGTTTCTACAAATAAATATATCATTATTTACATAATGATCTATTCTATATATTAGTGTTCTCAATTATGAAATTCACACATTGGAGCTAGAATTGTGCTCTTCCAATTTTATCCAAATCTACGATTTCGTTTGATTATTTATCGATAAATATTTATATTTTAATTTTTCACTTTTATTAAGTTTAAAATTAGATTTCGGTCATCTCAACGCTATTTCAATAGCTAACACATTCGATTTCCAATCAATATGGCACATCCGATCTTGAAATGCGCTCATTTGTCAGTGTTCGAATTAACGTACGTGACACCATCTCCTCCAACCGTTGGTCGTTGAAGCCTATTTATTCTACTCTCTTCCACTACCTTAGCTCTAATCAAGGTCAATAGGTATGGGATTAATGTAGAAATGGTACAAAAATTTGTAACTTTGTTATAAATTGGTATTAAAATTTTTAATTATTGCATATTGATACTAAAATTTTCAAAAATTCACAATATAATATCTAAATTAAAATTCTAATCAAACAAAATGATATATCAGTCTGTTGGTATATTACGTTAGTTGGTTAATATATCACATCTTTTTTACTAAAATTTTAACTTAGATACTAAATTTTAATATTTTAAAAAATTTTAATACTAATTTACAATAATTAAAAGTTTTTGTACTAATTTATAATACAATGATTATTTTTAGTATCATTTATATATTTATCCCGTAGGGTCTAAACTGCATCTTTTTTTTTTTCCTCCAAGAGATAATGTTTAGAAAGATGATTTCTTTTTTTTTTTTTAACATAGAAAAAAACACATAGAATTTAGATGTTTTTCATAATATTGTTATCAGTAAATGAGAAATTAATAAGAGAAAAAAATCTAAAAAGAAAAAAAAGAAGAAATAAATTTTTTCTATATCCACTGACCAATTAGATAAGAGTGGCAATGAGACAGATTGAATGTGCAATTAACTATTCCTGTATTCGACTCAAAAAATTCGACTATGTTCCATATTCGGCTCCATTCTCTAATTAAAAAAAGTATGGATCTCCATTCCTGTACCACAAAGAGATAGAAATCCTTGACTCTAATAGATCTCCAATTTTATTGAAATTTTTGTTTTATTTTAATATTAAAATTATTTTTATTATTTTAGTTATTACTTAAGTTTTTAAATAAAAATTATTTTTATTTTATTTTTTATAAATATATTATTTTAAAAATATAAATAAAATTATATATATAATATTTATTTGTGAATTCGGGGCGATGTATATACATTTTGTTTTCTATCTCATTCCCATTACAAAAAAAACTTTAGAGTCGACACGGAATTGAAAAGGAGCATGAAAATAAAATTAAAAAATCCACGAATCCAATTACCATCCTTACAATCAAGGATTAAATATTAGATAGTATCTCAAAAAGAAAATATCATTAACATTTCTTGTAATGTAAAGTAATAATAAATAATAACAATTTGATAATTTTAATTAAACATAAAATATGTTTAGACTTATTTTATTTTATAATGTTACATAAATGAAGATTTAATAATTTTATATTTTTGTGATAAAAAGCAACTTTATAAAATTGATTTTTCATGAGAATAATTATTTCAGATAAATAAATATTAGCCTATGTGTTATGATAATATTGAAGTTGTTGGATAATGTTGGATGTCTATTATTATTTATATAAATAGATTCTTTATGCAAATAGAACTCTATTTCTATAATACGTTATTAGAACGATCATAAAAGTTAAAATTTAATGTTTTAATTTCAACTGTATACTTATTTTTGGGATGGATAGTCGATCATTCTCTTTTTTTTTCTATTATTGTTTTTCTTGTTCGACATTTTTTTTCTTTCTCGGATTTTCTTTGGACTAAATCCAAACAAATGGCCGATTACATGATGAATTTTCCACTTCTTTATTCTTTCTTCTTATGGATTGATTTTGGCATTAATCAATTGCTTTTGCCATTTATTTTAGTTGTTTTAGTTAATTTGGCATTAATCATTTTTTTTTGTTTTCTTAATTATATTCACAAGTAAAATATCATTTTAATCTTAAAAATAGTTTTCAGATATATTTAAACATGTGTTTATCTTAGAATAATAACATTATATAATTAGTATTTGATTATTTAACTCTTTATTTTATATTAATGTAAGAATGTTTTATTTGTTATTATTTATTTATATTGTGACTTGAATATTTAAATACATGTTAGTTCCTAAAGAACTTTTATTATAAATTTTAATTCTTGAAAAACTAATATTACATATAGTTCCTATAGAATTTGTATCATAAATCTTAGTTGTTGAAAAACTAATATTATTTATGGTTTTTGAAGAACTTATATTATAAATTGTAGTTCCTAAAGAACTAATATTAGTTTTAGTTCTTGAAAAACTAATTAAATAAATAACTAATATATAAATTCACGAAGAATATGACTATAAGTTCCTAAATAACTGATCATCTTGAAATTTAGTATCTCAATTAATATCTTACGTTCCTAAAAAACTGAACATATTGTCTATAAGTCTTTAAAAAACATCTACTAATTAACATATTATTATTTTTGTATAGACAATGTCCAATTCGATAAATTTGAATTTGTGGCGCTCGACATCACAGGCAAGAATTATTTATCATGAATACTAGATGTCAAAATACATTTGGATACTGTGAGTTTTGGAAATACAATCAAAGAAGAAAATCAAGAACCACAACAAAATCGCGCCAAAGCGATGATTTTTCTTCGTCATAATCTTCATGAAGAACTAAAACTTAAATATCTGATAGTTAAAGATCCATTAGTTCTTTGAAAAAATTTGAAAGAAAGAAATAACCATCATAAATCAGTCAACTTTCCAATTGCTCGTTATGAATGGATGCATTTACGATTGCAAGATTTCTAAATTGTAAGTGAATATAATTATGCAGTTTTTAGAATCTGTGCTAAATAGAAATTATGTGGAAAAAATATTACTGACTATGACATATTAGAGAAGATATTTACTACTTTTTATGCCTCAAATATGCTCCTGCAGCAGCAATATTAAGAAAAATGTTTTAACAAATATTCTAAATTAATTTCATATCTTCTTGTTGCTAACCAAAATAATGAACTTTTATTGAAAAATCATAACACTCGTCCAACTAGTTCTGCTCCATTCCTTGAAGTGAATGAGATAACATATAATAATATTGGATATGGACGAGGACGAGGACGGAAAAATAATTGTGGTCAAGGACATGGCTGAAGTTATGGTCGAAACAATAATAAAAACAATCATGGTGGTACAAAATAATGATGCATCTTTCCACTAGAAGTGGAAGAATCGTGAAGAAAATAATGGTCAAAACAATTCAGAAAATCAATGCTATCAATGTGGTATGAAAGGACATTAGTCTCGTATCTATCGTACACCTAAGCATCTTACTGATCTCTATCAAGAGTTCCTGAAGAAAAAAGGAAAAAAAATATAGAAACAAATTTGGCAAAAAATGATGATGATATTGGTGATGACTTTGATGATTTCACACATTTAGATGTGTCGGATTTTTTTGAGGATTCTAAAGAAAAAATATATCATTGGATCAGTGATAATAATATAAATGCCTAATAATTATGTGTTTCTTAAAAAAAAAAAGGGTATAAATTCAGATATTGATATATATATTTCACAAAGTTAATGGAATGCAATTGTTTATCTTTAAGTGAATATAGTTTCGCCGCGGAGTTTAATTTCTATATTACTAGTGACTAGTGTTAGCTTGATGGTTAAATCATAAGTGTATGAGGAATGCTAAAAATAGTCACCTTTCCAAGTAATTGTGTAACACTCAAAGAAAAAATTAAAATTTTAGCAATAAATTTTTTTTCCTTTCACCAACCAATCAAACTAATAAATATTGGAGAGCCACCTGGAAAATTGACTATTTTTACAATTGCTCTAAATGTATAAATATTGGAGAGCCACCTGGGAAATTGACTATTTTTACAATTGCTGTACATGTATAGGTATACCTTTTTCCTTTTCTGAAGATAAATATAAAAAATTAAATTTTTAGCAATAAATTTTTTTTCAAATAATAAATATTGGAAAGCCACTTGGAAAATTGACTATTTTTAGCATTGCTCTAAATGTATAGGTATACCTTTTTTCTTTTCTGAAGATAAATATAGAAATGTCATTTAAAAATGAAAACTAAATTCACAGCCAAAGCTCATATTCTAATTCAATTGCTTAGCTGAACATCGAATGAGTTGTAACTTGAATAATTTTTTTTGATTAATTTTAATTGCATTATTACTATGTTCCTTATAAATATTTTTATTTATTTATTTTTTTATGAAGATATTATGGATCCTACTCAATCATTAATAAGATTAAGAGCAAATAATGTTGATTTATGTCTTACAGATTTTGCAATTATGCACACCATATTAAATGACAAGAAATATTTCTCTCACCTAATAATGAGAAAAACTTATGTTAATACAATATCTTATAGTAAAAGAATAATTGAAAGCTCCGAAAGAGCAAATATATTAATATCTGAAGGTACATATTATTTATTAGAAATACATTATTCTCCTCAAATCTCTCAGAAATTTATTGAGTTTTAAATATATTCGCGGGAATGGATATCATATTTAGATTACAAATGTGGAAAATATTGAATATCTTTATATTATAACCCTTGTAATTGGTAAGAAATGTATACTAGAGAAATTACCTACTTTTTCCTCTAGTTATATTAGACACATATATGTACAATTGAAACAAATGTGGTAGTAAATCAGAAATTTACTAATCTAAATACATTTCTTATTTGACATGATCATTTAGGTTATCCTGGAACAACAATGATACGAAAAATTATTGAGATCTCATATGGTCATCCATTAAGGAACCAAAAGATTATTCAATCTAATGAATTTTTATGTTCGGTTTGCTCTCAAGGAAAGTTAATTATTAGGCTTTTACCAAGCAAAATTCAAAATGAATCACCTAAATTTCTGGGACGTATACAAGGTGATATTTGTGGACCAATTCATCCACCATATGGACCATTTAAATATTTTATGGTGTTAATAGATGCATCAATAAGATGGTCACATGCATATTTATTATCATTTCAAAATCTAATATTTGCTAAATTACTTGCTCAATTAATTCGATTAAGAGCACAATTTTCAGAAATATGCTATTAAGACAATTCGTCTTGATAATGCTGGTGAATTTATATATAAGGCCTTTAATGATTATTGCATGTCAATTTGAAATAACTATTGAATATTCTGTAGCTCATGTTCATTCTCAAAATGGTATAGCATAATCTTTTATTAAACGTCTACAATTAGATCATTGTTTATGCAAACAAACCTCCTAATTATTACTTGGGGACATGTAATTTTATATGCAACAACTCTTATACGTATCAGGCCAATTAATTATCATTAATTTTCACCACTACAGTTGATTTTTAACTAAAGCCAAATATTTTCTATTTGAAAATTTTTGGATGTGCTGTTTATGTTCCAATTGACCCCCCACATCGCACAAAAATGAGATCTCAGAGGAGATTAGAAATATATATTGAATATGAATCCCCTTCTATAATCAAATATCTTGAACCATTAACTGATAATGTATTTATTACGAGATTTAATGATTATCATTTTAATGAGACTCTATTTCCTAAATTAGAGGGAGAGAACAAGCAATTAGAAAAACAAATTGTTTGTAATGAGCTATCATTAAATCATCTTGATCCTTGTACAAAACAATGTGAATTAGAAATTCAAAGGATCATTCATTTACAACGTATAGCAAACCAATTACAAGATGCATTTTGTGATCCAAAAAGAGTTATTAAATCTCATATACTAGCTGAAAATGATCCAATTAGAATTGATGTCACAGTAGGACAACTTGTTAGTATTATGCCAAATGAGTCAATAACATGCCAGAAGCGTGGTAGGCCACTCGGTTCCAAGGATAAAAATCCAAGAAAGAAAATGGAACAAAATAAATAAAGTGATAATTCAAAAATTATTGATACTACTGCAGAGCTTATAACATGTGACATAGATGAGAAAGTAACCCCTAAAAAGGTTTAGGTACCTGAAAATTATGAAAATAATAAAATCTCAATCAATTATGTCATTTCAGGAAAGAGATAAGAGAAAAGTGAAACTGTTATCAACAATATATTTGCATATGCAGTTACAATTGATATTGCAAAGGAAAATGAGAACATTAAACTTAAGTCCGTTAATGAATGTTGACAAAAAAATGATTGGCCTAAATAGAAAAATCAATTTAGGCAGAATTAAAAAAAACACCAAATCTTTGGACCCATTATTTTTACACCTAAAAATATTAAATCGATAAGTTATAAATAGGTTTTTGTGTGGAAACGCAATGAGAAAAAATGAAATTATGAGATACAGAGCAAGACTTATAGTACAAGTGTTCTCACAAAAACCTGACATTGATTATGACAAGTTTAGAAGGACTCTATATGCGACTTATGGATGTCGGTACAATTTATTTATATGAATTATTTGATAATAAAATTTATATGAAAGTTCTTGAAGGACTGAAAATATTTGAAACATGTAGCTCAAAACCTCAATAAATGTATTCAATTAAACTATAAAGATCTTTATATGAATTAAAACAATTTGGACGAATGTGGTATAATCACCTCAGTGAATATCTTTTGGAGAAATGATATATTAACAATCCAATTTGTCAATGTGTTTTTATTAAGAAAACAAATTCTGGTTTTGCTATTACTGCGGTTTATGTTGATGATTTAAACATTATTAATACTCCCGAAGAATTGACATAAACAATAATTTATTTAATAAATAAGTTTGAAATGAAAAATTTGGGAAAAACAAAATTTTATCTCAGCCTGCAGATCGAGCATTTATCTGGAAAGATTTTTATTTATTAATCAACTTATATTGAAAAAATATTAAAACGTTTTAATATGGATAAATCTCATCCAATGAGTTCCCCATGATTGTTAGACACTTTATATGAAAAATGATCTTTTTCATTTTCAAGAAGATGGTGAAGAAATATTTGGTCCAGAAATACCATACCTCAATGCTATTAGAGCATTAATATATCTTACTAATTGTATAAGACCCGATATAGTATTCTCTGTGAGTTTAGTAGAAGATATAGTTCCTCACCTACTCAAAGACATTGGAATGAAGTGAAACAAATATTCCGTTATTTACGTAGTATATTAGACATGCGTTTATTTTTTCTACAAAACTCGAAATCTGAATTAATTAAATATGCAGATGTTGAATATTTGTCAGATCCACATAAATCTCGATTACAAACGAGTTACTTGTTTACATATGATGGCACTGTTATATCTTAGTGTTCTACTAAGCAAACTCCAATTGCCTCATCATCTAATTATGCTGAAATATTGGCAATTCATGAGGATAGTAGAGAGTCCATATGGTTGAGATCTATGATTCAACATATTAGAGAAACATGTGATATCTCATTTGATAAAGGAAGTCCAATAATGTTATATGAAGATAATGCTACTTGTATTGCACAATTTAAATGAAAATATATTAAAGAAGATAGAACCAAGCATATTTCATAAAAATTCTTTTTCATACATGACCTTCAAAAGTAAGGAGTTTTAAATGTTCATCAAATTCAATCGATTGATAATTTGATATATTTGTTTATAAAAATACTTCCTGCAACAATATTTGAGAAGTTGGTAAACAAAATTTATATACGGCGATTAAAAGATTTTTGTTAGAAGTTATGTTTTCATAATGAAGAATTTTTTATACATTATACTCTTTTTCCCTTAGCCTAGATTTTGTTCTATTAAATTTTTCTAGTAAGATTTTTAATGAGGCAGTGTTACAGTGCAAATTTCTTTATGAATAATGTATTTTTTTTCCTTCACTAAGGTTTTTCTTACATGGTTTTTTTTGTAAGATTTTAATAAGACATATTTTATATAATAGACATTCAAGAGAGAGTGCTATGATAATGTTGAAATCGTTGGATAATATTTGATACCTATCGTTATCTCTATAAATAAATTCCTTAGGTAAATAGAACTCTATTTATGTAACATTTCTATACCTATAAATAAGTATATTCTACTCTCTCATATTCTCTATTCCTTCTTCATTTATTATTCTTTATTTTATAATACTTTGCACATATTAACCACAAAATTTTCCTCTTGTTTCCTATTAACTAATTAATAGTAGGGATTGCTTTAAAAAAAAATTAATAGTTGGAATATGATAAAGAAAAAAAAAAGTCAATAATTAATTTTTGGGCTGGAACCTCGACTTGCTCTCGGTACTTTCTTCCATTTTCTCTCTTTTCGTTATTGACCTCTTCGTTTCTTTCTCTCCAAACAGAAAACTTAGGTTACTGTTAAGACCAAGTAGAGCGTCAGGACGGGTTTGAGGTGGGAGGGTAGAAAATGACCGTAGCGGCAGGGATCGGTTACGCGTTGCTGGCATTAGGACCGTCTCTTTCACTCTTTGTCTCTGTTATCTCCAAAAAGCCTTTCTTGATCCTCACCGTCCTCTCCAGGTACATATACTAACTCTTCCCCAATTTTTCCTTATTATGTCTCTTATTTTCTTTATTAACAGTTTAAATTTCGACCCGATTGTCCTTCTCCATAAAAGTTTTAAACTTTGAAATTAAAAATAGAGCAAAATCAAGATTTCTGTTTTCTCATGAGGGTTAAGTACATTTCCACTTAAGTTCATGTAAATTGGTTTAGGATATGTTAATCGAAATGGGCACGATTTAGTTTCTTGTTTTAAGATGATTTCGATGTGTATTCTGCAATCAATTTATGCAGTACGCTGTTATGGCTTATAAGTCTCATTGTGCTATCGGGAGTTTGGAGAGCTTTTCTTCCTCTGAAGACCACATCATGGTGGCCATATGCATTACTTATAATTACATCAGTTAGTTTCCAAGAAGGGCTTCGGGTTCTTTTCTGGAAAGTTTACAAGTAAGTTTGAATCCTTGTACTTGGTTTTTGTTATCATTGATTGTAGCTCGGGCTCAGAAGTGGACTTGAGAACATTTATAAATTAGAGCATTAGTTTACGATTGACACAGCAGAAGCCTTTTTTAATTGATTGCGGTACGCATCCTTGTCAATTGTATATTATATTCATGGATGAGGTTATTTTCGTGGTAAAAGCATCTGTTTTTATTGAGATGTTCATTCACAGAATGATCCATTTTCTTCTTTGTCCATGATGTCCATGAAAGATAAGATTAGACTGAAAATTAATTTGCTTTCCCAGCGGCATTCACGATTTGGAATTGACCATTCCATAAAAGAATAAAGATTAATGTGACGGCAGGAAAGAATACACCATTTGAAAATTTGCAACCTAGCTAGAATTGCAGAGCCAGAGAAAAGTTAATACCTTTCTAAATTATTGTAGCTGGTAATTCTATTTGGTGGGAGTTTTTTGGTTTTCTAATTTCTGGCAATCTTTGCCACCTTGTTGAATGTTAAGCTTATCAATTTTTTTTTTCTAGAAGCTCATTTGCCCTGAGGTTATACAACTGGATTTTTTTTTTGTTGGGATAAATACATGGTAACTAGTGAGGAACATGTTTTCTAGAATTGTCATCTGCACTGTTCCACATGATATTATTTTTATTTTCTCATCATCACTTTATTGTGAACTTGTGTAGGCGGTTGGAAGATATATTGGATGCTTTCGCAGACAGGGTCTCAAAGCCACGCTTATTTCTGACAGATAAGATGCTAATTGCTCTGGGTAAGCTATGAAGAGCTTTCAAATTATTCTTCCCTCACCCTCATACTGCCAATTGCTAACCTTACAACTTCTCTCTGCATTTGCAACTTCAAACTCCAAATTCTTAACATTTGCACTCACATATATTTGACAGAATACACCAATAGGTTAGGGGAGTAAATTTGATGTTCATGAATGTTATTGAGCTTTTGTTAAGCCTGGATGTACAAATCCTGACTTACAGTGCGAATCTATAAAATCATGGAGGTAATTGGAATAATGGATAAGAATTATCCAATAGGGAAGAATATTATTATATTTTCTGTCATATTTTAGGAAATGCAAACATGCTGCGAATGCTGCTGCACATACTCTCCTGCCCCCCATAGTCGTTAAAGGCATGCCTCGGGCGCGCCTAGGCTCTAGCCTCAGTGCCTTGAAAACCTAAAGGCGGACATTGTCACAAAGGCGGGCCTTGAGCCTAAGGCGAGGTGTGCCAGGCGCGCCTTTGTGACATTAATTAAATAATTTATTTATTTTTTAGTATGAGAAAATCTAAACTATTGATTATAAATTGAAAAAAAACTCTTACTAGGTCTTACCACACCTAATTATTTCAAAAACAAACAATAAAAAGGAAAAATTAGGGCAAAGAAAACATTTGTTCTAGCCTCTACAAAGACAATTTGAACAGCACAATTTAGGCACAAGATTAATCGTACTTTGCAATAATAATTCAAAATTGATAAGTGTTAGAACTTGTTAAATACAATATTAGTAAGTTTAGGATCCTTATATGTTTAGTAAATTTATGAGCTTTGTATTTAGGATATCAAACTTTAATTAAGTTTTTTTTTTTTTCTGTGTATGTGTTTCATTTTATTGTTATGACTTATGTATTTTGAGTTTTAATATTTATAATATTATATCACATTACTAGTAGTCTAATAATAAAATTTATAATTTTTTTCAATTATTTTTTATTTTTGCGCCTCATATCACTCAGGCACATGCCTACGCCTTGCGCCTAGACTAAATGACCCCTTAGCGCGTTAGTGCGCTTTGCACCTTTAATAACTATGCTACCCCCAACCTGCCACACAAATGCTGCTCTTTTCACAAAGTAGACATCTGCATATTTTGTTGATAATTTAATGTGAAAGGTATTGTTACTTGAATCAAATTTTGCAGCTGGTGGATTAGGTCATGGTGTAGCACATGCTGTGTTCTTCTGTCTGAGCCTCTTAACACCAGCATTTGGTCCAGCAACATTTTTCGTTGATAGTTGCTCGCAGATACCATTTTTTCTCGTTTCTGGTAAGCTTTTCAGTCAAATATACTGTATACATTTTACTTTATCTTGACAATGACAAAATTGATGAAAGCATATTTGTCATGCAATCTATGTACCGATGTATTAATTTATTTTGTAACTTTAGAAACAGTTTGATGTGGATTTTTCTTATTGGTTAGGTTCATTTTGAGTTCCTAACAGTTTACAAATATTTCTAAAACTAACAAAGAGTTGTGATAATTATGTCTAATTTTTTTTTGTCTTGCAATCGCAGCTATTATTGCTCTTGCATTTGTTACAATTCACACTTTCTCAATGGTCATTGCATTTAATGGGTATGCAGAAGGAAATAAAGTGGACCAATTTTTTGTTCCCACAATTCATCTTCTTGCAGCTTTGGTGGTAAGAACAAAAAGTTCACTCTTTTTAACATATTCTTGTCTTTTTTTTTTTATTTGCAAGTTTGGTTCTTTTATATTTAATAATTTCTTTGGAAGTTGAAATTTAAGTAAACAAAATTCTCCATAGCAATACCTTAGCTCAAGTCAAATTATGGTAGAAGTGGGGGGCAAATTGTGACAGTTTGGCTTGCTGATTTTATTTTGTAACACCGAAATCCATACCATTTTTAGACTAAAATCCAAAATGCCTGTAACCGGTGAAAAAGCAACTGGAATCTTATGTGTATGCGAGAGAGAAGCATGTTTAGCATGCACTTAAATTATGATTGAGAGGTGAATTGTGCAAATCCTTATCTTTTTTCAGTTGGCTATGGATGGCTTGAGGAATTTGTGACAATCGTAATTACTTAATGTTACTGCTTGAATTGCTCTGAATTCTTATTTTATTTTTTGTAGACATTGGTCAATTTAGCATCTGGGGGATGTATTGTTGGGATTTCTCTTCTTTACCTTGTGACAATCTTAACATTGTTGCACTGTGGCAAAATGACATGGAGAAGACTAACAGAAAATGGAAGCACACAGGGTAGCTCATAGTAAGTTACTTTTTGTGATGTATCATAATTCTTTTTTATCTCAGAGAAAATTGTATGATCTCTGCCTGTAGAAGTTGTAGGATTTTCTTTCAGAGACATATTTGCTTTAGGAGTACATAGCAACTTTGCAATAAGTTGATTGTTTCGTGTTCTATTGAGATAAAATCATAGAAGCTGCAGAGTCTCACTGAAAGATGATATCTTGTAGTAGATAGTGCAGCTGAAGGCTGATATGATCCAGCTTGAAATTCTACAGCTGGTTAGCAAAGATGTAATTATGTTGCATACACTTGATGCCTGCGAAATCATATTTTAGGCAAAAATATCAGTTTCTTTTGGTGTTTTCTCTTGGAAATATTTGCCTGTTTTGTATAGTTAAATGCAGTGAGGAGCATGCTTATTTTTACCACCAAAACCATCGTGCAGAGAAGAATTCTTGTATATTTTCATTTTGTGCCACTTGTACTAAGGGGAATCTTATTTTGTGTGGATTGCAAATTAAAATGACACAAAATGATACAACATGAATAGGACCTGAGTGTAGGGAACCTGCTCCTACAGCCCAAGTGGTCAAATTCTTTGGATTCTAGCATTTAAATCATCCTTCTTCAATATTGATGGAGTGCCTGATTTTGCTCTGGAAATTGCCCTTTGATGGTTAAGTTTGCATTACCATCCTGGATAAATTGGAAAAATATAAAGCCCCACCTTACTCATGAACAATTCATCCTCTCTTGGTAACTCTCCAAGCAGCTGGTTCTCATACAACTACTACTATAGAGATGGTATCAAAACATTGACCATCCTTTCAAACTCCGAAGTACAATTTAAAGTCAACACTCATTTCTATATCAATTTGCAAAACTAATAATTGCATAACCATTAATATAGCAAAAGAATGGGGTAACAATCAACTAGATTAACTGAGCATTTTCATTTACAACTAAAATTTTTAAGAATCTGAGAAAGAATTGAAAGAATTACAAGACATGGCAGCAAAATTAGACGGCTATAGCTTCTTAAATTATGATTTCTTTATTATGAAACAGAAAAAAATGCAGATACTTGTTATTTGTAATATAAACAAACTGCTTAGGGCAGATAGAATCCGGAAATCCTCGATCTGTAAGGCACTCAGCAGGTACTTCTTGGGATTTCTCAACTTAATTTTCACTTGAGAAAAAACTTCCAAATATCTCTATCCGTCATCTCCTTCACTAAATGAGCTCCAAAAATGCCCTCTTCATCTACAAGATTTTTCAGGTGCCGTGCTCCATTATTAAAACCAACGTAATTTCTCTTTGTTGCCAAATATAATACTCCATATGGAGGCCTCAAGCACTGGTTATCAAAAAATAAAAAAATAAAATGAAGTTAAAAATAAAACTATACAGAGACATTTTTGAAACAGCTCCTTGGCTCTGTATAATCCAAAATTTACAAAAGCAACATTGACTTGAGTTGAATGCAATATTCTATCAATGACTCCTCACTCAGAAATTGATACAAAAAATGCAAGATATAAAACCCAAAAAGAAAGGGTACCACAAAAGCTTTAACTCACATGGACTAGCTAGCTTCCGTACCTGCCTTCTTCAGAATACTACTAGCACTGCCATTTCTTAGAAGTAAAACCTAATCATTGTACTTATTCATCGACCATTGCCAACTTTATTAAAATTGTACAATCTATATTCAAATTCCAAAATGTAACCTAATCATCAGGATATTAAATGAATACATCTAGTATTTCACATATTCACAAAATTTTGACAAATTTACCTTAAAATGAGCGATTTCTAAAGTATATCCTTCCTTAGATTTAGTCAAATGAAGATATCATTTTCCTCTATTTTCTCTAACTCCATGTTATTTTTCTCTCTTCAACATTACTCAATAGATTACTAAAACAAAAGAATTAGACAACCAAAAGACCAGGCAACTAACCTTTTTAATGAGACCATATAGCTTCTTCAAACAGGTTGCTGAGTATGGGATATCTGTCATCAGAATAACATCATACCCACCTTCTGCATTATCAGTCTCGCTAGCCCTCTCCCAAGCACGACTTCCTGAAAGCTTTCTTGATCGCCTTGAGGAAGTCTCCTGCCCTACAATGCTACCATCTTGGCTACTACATCCATCCATAAAATCCTCCTCAGAGAAACTCAGGCTCATCCCTGCTGTCATTTCAAAGCCATCATTCCTCACAACGGATAAGACAGTAGGTAGTTCTTCCCAATCCCCAGCATAGAAATGCACTGATGGGGACAGAGTATGTCTTGATGGAGTAAGAGGGCTCTCTGGCTGTCGGCTCTGCCTGTCCCGAGCTTGCTCAAGATTAGCAAGGACATTTGGTATAGTTGTGCACCTTATGGTTTCCGCATTGAGATCCTGAAAGTGCACCGTACAAGCCCCCTGCAATTTTGGCATGATTGTTAACCAAGGAGTTATGGGAAATCTAAACATTCCATAAGAATGTAAAAGAGATCAAGAAAAATCTTGTCTTCACAAAAAATAAATATAATAATTTAAATCAGACAATTTATGGTTAAAGCTTCCTAATCTACTCATTATTAGTTGTGACTACAAACCGCAACATCAACTACTTTTATCTAAATTATATGCATTGTGCAAGTTCCTTTGATTACAAAACAAGATCTAAAACCATGTTAGACTTAGATATTTATTTGATTCATAAGGATGATTATACAGTTTTCCATCTAAAAGGAACTTATAAAACACACGGTACCATAACTTAAGTACTACTCACTCACTCTCTCATAAAAATATGAAATTTGAGGAGAAAATAAGAATAGACAAGCATTGATCTTTTTCTAGCAGTCAAAAGCTAGAGCAACTGAGCAAGTTAGTGGGCTAAAAATACTATATTCATGTTTTGATGTACAATTGGAATCAACAAATTCTAAAAGGATAATTGCATATGGTCAGTGGCATTTACCTTCAGGCAAGCAAAGATCCCTGGAAGTCCATAGCTACAACCAAGCTGCAAGAATTAAGTAATAGAGTGGTCAATTGTCAGCAGATATTGTTAGTTGCTTCAAATGAAAAAGAATTGCCTTCAACAGCATGAAATCAAAAAAAGTGTAGCTCCTATATCTCCTTAGGAAAGGGCAGTAGGAAGGTTTCTTGATAGTTCAACATCAAATGTACAAGGCTAACCAGAAAAGCTAATAGGAAAAGAGTTCAGGTGCACAACTAGAATATCGGTATATATCCAAATGTATCCAATTAAGAGCAAACAAATTTTCTAAACATGGTTCCAACAAAGTGTTTTTACAGTTGGATCTGGACACCAAATATATCTAATTTAGAGAGCAATCAAAATTTCTAAACATAGTTCCAAGAAAGAATTTTCAGCAGTCAGACCTAGAAACCAAAAAGAACATTTTTAATTAAGTTTTTAATACAGGCAACCAAGACATCTTCTCTAATGCCAGCAAATTTTTCCCCTTATAACATAATACCATCCAAAAAAGGAAAAATTCTAATGTCAACAAAATTTTAAAAATAATCTATGTGATCATATCATCATCATCATCATTAATCTTACACTAATATTATTAAATACTGATAACAGCTAAAATATTTAAGGAACTTATGTTTAGTTCTCCATCCACAAACATTTCTACATGTATGTGAGCATATGCTGTGACTTCAACATATTATCACGCCTTTCTTAAACACATGCAATTGGAAAAAAAAATATATTAACTCCAAAGCATATACAGTAAGTACAAACTTTTCATTAATTTAATTACCTCAAGGACCCTTTTGCCTCTAAAGCTCAATTGTCCATCACGAATCTCATGCTTGAGTATATTTACAAGATCAACTGAGCTATCGCAAGATTTCAGTGATCCTGCAATACCAGAAGAGTCCAGATGTCACCAACAATCCATTCAATAATTCGACCCATTAAATCCTAACCTACAACTGCATTGAGAATTTTATTTTCAAGTGTATGTTGGAAATTGAGAGGCCATACCGTCAGGTTTTGAGGATATCATTTCAGGACCAGTGAATCCAATAATATCAGTGACACTAACTTTTCCCTGTAATAGGTCAAACAAAGAGTTAAGGAAGCTTATTACTCTCACCATTAAGTAAACAACATGAAATATATCTCAGGGGAAATGATAGAGAATAGGTAAAATAAACAGGAATATTCTAGAGAAAGGACACGTAGGATGTATGAGGAGCTGATAGGTAATTAGAGTATAGTATTCTGCTAAAAAAGGTAGAGGAAGTTAAAGGGAAAGGATAGATAGGAATTTATTGGAATCTTTTGGGTCTTCAAGCTTCCTTGGAGAAGGGGAATTTCCCTGGGCTGTGTCTTTGTGCACAGAGGTTCTTTTCATCATTTTCTTGTTGGGTTCTTCTATTTTGTATTAGTTTCAGACCTGTTTGAATGAATAGAAGATTATTGAGTGATTTCCTTTCCTTTCTCATCGCTGTATTTTAATCTTGAGTTGATTAAATTGCTGTTTGGAGTGTTGTTTCACATCAGGGAAGAAAAAAGTTGTCTCAACTTGTCAGTTGCAACCTTCAGAAGCTATACAAGAAAGGTTTTATGACAAGTAAACCATATAAGACAGATAACCTAGAAAGAAGCAAATCCCATTAATTTTTCATTAATGAATCTGCTGGAAAGGTTTAAATCATTTTGCACTATATATAAAGAAACCATTAAAAAGGGATTTCACATACCTTGAACACATGAAGCCCTTGCAGTTCAACATTCTCCCCAGCATATTTATACGGGTGAACAATCTGCAGAGAAAAAAAGGGAAGTGCATTAATTTTGAGGGAAAATCTAAAGATGTATCTTTACATCCATATATTTAATAAGTTAATACCGACATACTTTGGTCAGAGAAGGATGACAATCAACAATAAGAACATGATGTCTACCTTTGAAGGGAGAATTTCAACTGCAGGAGAAGGGAGATTCACATCTCTCTCTGAAACACTGGAAATGCTGACACTTGCCCGGTCGTGAGGTACCAATCCGGGTAAGCACTGAGCAAGCAAAGACGGAGCACGCATTGTATTCTAATTTTTAGGAAGTAGTTCTTGAGAAAGAACAAAACCTACAACCACCAACATTTCATACTATTACCATATGAAAGAATCTATGGGAGCATCAAAAGAATTCTTAGAAACTAAAATCGTCAATCATCAAATACTATTCAGCAAAGAATATGAAATTAGAGAAAGCTATAGTGTGTGTCTTTGTGAGAAAGAGCAGGAGCAAAATCATAATAGAGAATGTTATTCCAAGTAACAAAATTGAAAAAAATATGCAATTCGTATCCAAGACAACAACTTGAGAATATCCCCACTTCACAAAAACTTAGATATTCCTAAACTTTAGAAACATAAATAAAAAATTGGAAAAGAAAGCATAAACCCTGTTGTTCTTACTGTAAAGCACAATAGTATAACATCATATACATTCAACAATTAAAGTAATAGATACTTTATAAATAAAGAATCAGTCAGATTAACGAAGACAGTCATAGAAGGAAAAGAAATCGCAGAATCCAAATGTAATAGATAGCTATAAACCACAAAACTTGTCTACTCGTTCAAAATTAAAAAACTACAAAACTCAGCAATTATTATGAACAACCCACATCCTAAATAACATCCAAGAACAAACCAATAATCATATAACGCAATAGAAAGGAAGCTTCAACGAATTGCAGGGGCATTGCAAACTAAGATGACCCAATAAAACTCACCCAGAAAGAAAAAGAGAAGTGAAAGAGTGATTTATCAATAGGAATTCCTGTATAGAAAACTAGATTGCAAAATCGAACCCAATTATATTATAAGGTGTAGAAGCTAAAAATGACTGAAGAAAAGTCTGCAATTTTGGCGAGGAGAGATTGTCCCCATTAAAGTCAAAATGAGACTTCCATACCAAAGAGGGAACGAGAGGAAGCTTCTGATTCAGGACTTAAGAATTGTTGATCTTTCGCATTTACTATAATAACCTTCGACTGTTCCGTACTGTTCTATTCATTAGTTTTTTTTTTTTTTTAAGTACTATTTCAATAGTTAATTTTACGACCAAAACAATTTGGTTATAATTTATTTCATTCAACGATTAGGCTAAGGTTCTATTTGGAATATAGCAGTGGAGTGGAGGAGAGGTAACGGGACGGATCAGGTCTCATTTCACATTTTTCGTCTCAGTTTCTGTTTATAAATTTATATCAATATTTATGTCTCATACTCTTATGAAAAAATAATATTAATTTTTATTCTTTTTCAAAAAGAATTAGATATTTCCGAACGAAATCAGATATTTTTATTATATTTTTTAATTTAATTATATTTTATATATCTTTTAAATTATTAATTTCACTCAAATCAAATTAAGAGCAAAAATTATAAAAGATTCAATATTTTAATTTAATATTTCATAATTCATATTTAACTAATGAAAATGATAATATTAATCAATATATAAATAACTAGCAAAATGAATCCAATATAAAAAAAAATGCCAAACTATAATAACTATTATATTTAAAAATTTAAACTAATATTTTATTTCATTCTAAAGTCAAAATAATTTAAAAAATAAAAAGCAATAGTATCTCAGTATTGCAATCATATTACTAAAATTTTAATCATCAAATACTTCACCATTAGTCTAACATGGTTCATGCAATCATTACATGTATAAATTTAAATACCTTTACTATCATAATCCATTTCATCATATGTTGTAGCCCATCACAACATAATGCATCTCCATTTAGAAAATGACATGATAGATTCATAAACAATGCGCAAAAATAATATGAAGAGAAATAAAAATAAATAAAAATAAAGTACTGAATTATTATCTTTATTTTCTGCAGATCCAAAACCAAGAATATCACTACTTTATTCTCGCTAAATGTTATTTGGAGTTTTTTTGTAATTCATTCCAACTCCCATCAAAAATAAAAAAATTCATCTCATTTAGATCGGTTGGAGACGAAAACTCACGGGTCTAGATTGAATTACTCTCTCTATTGGTATACTTAATTAATAATTTAACTGTAAATTAATAATTTAACTGCAGTTTTAAACTGTTTTTTTTCACATTTATTTATTAAAATAAATATTTATTTATCTAATTTGCTCAAAACTAAAATAAAATGAAAAATAACTCTGAAAACACCAAATAGGACTGTAGTCAATCATCAAATTCCCTCGTCCAATCTGATTGTCAGATCTAATATCAGTACCTTTTTTTTTTTTTTTGTTAAAGTGAATATTAATTAGTTGGATTGAAACTTGTAGATAAAGGAAACTCTTTCGAGTAAAAAGTTCTAAAATTTATAAAAATATTTTCTTCTTCTAAATATTTTACCCCTATCACATATATTATTATTTTAATTCATTTGCTTCTTAATTAGTATAATATTCCTAAAATTTTACTAATACGAGTTAACCCAAAAAAAAACATTCATGTTAAAAATTAATTTAATACTAAGATAAGAATAAGAGATAGGTTTTATTAATAAGTGAACTTTTAAATATTTATTTTAGTCTCCTATAAAATTTTTACTCTTTCATATATAAAGAATTTTATTCAATGGTATTCATAGTTTGGTTTAGTCTGTTTAAACTAAAAATTTATCACCAGACCTATAAGTCAATTTTTAAAACCTTTTAATTTTTTCTAAACCAAACACTGCGACAAATTTTAAAACCAATGTTATATGAATTCAGTTTAGATAATTAGTTTGGTTGGTTTAATAAATAAATGAATGAAAAAAACAAAAAAAAAATTAGAATATCATAAAAATTCAACAAATATTAAATTAAATCCATTATCAATTGGTAAATTGAATTTTTAAAGTTATTCCTCTTTTTGTTCTTTACAATTAAAGTAGAGAAAATTAAGTAACTAGAATAACAAAAAAATTTAATAAATACAAAATAAAAAGCATCTAAAAATAAGAAGAATTAGTTAATACTCACTTTATTAATATAAAAAATAGATGGTACAAAAAAAATTCATTTCTTCTTTATAAATTTTTTTAAAAAAAAAGTTAAAGAGTGTAGATAATTAAAGAATCTCTAATTCTAGAAAACTATAA
The DNA here is from genome assembly GCA_949630135.1 of Balakata baccata. Taxonomy (NCBI): domain Eukaryota; kingdom Viridiplantae; phylum Streptophyta; class Magnoliopsida; order Malpighiales; family Euphorbiaceae; genus Balakata; species Balakata baccata. The sequence goes on from CATIWF010120422.1 coordinate 35,666, forward strand.
AATTTATTTGTATTAATGTGTCTTGTATGCATAAATATAAGAGATCCTGTATTATTGGTTTAATTTGGTTTTACTAGATTTATATATTTTTAATCCAAAACCAAATAAAATAAATCGATTTATAAAAATTTCAAAACCATAATCATTTATGAAACCTCATAAACCATAATTTTTCATTTGGATTGAATTGTATGAATTATTTGATTAATTTTCATGTAGCCCTATCTACTAGGGTATAAAGGAATAAAGTTACTCACAAACATATTCAAATTCAACTCGAAATTAATTGAATCAAGTTTTAGTAGATTGTTCAGTTAAATTCAAATATTACAATACTTAATTTGTAAGACTTGCAAGTTTAATTGAGTAGTTATTTTTTATTATATATTAAACTGCTTTTATAAATTTAAATATATTCTAACTTAAGCAAATCAATTTCAAATTGAATTGAACAGTGTGTATTATTTATTAAAATTTTTAGTTAATTCAAAATTTATCATATCAAACTCGAACCGGAATTGCTTGAATATTTGTCTATTTGAGTTTCAAACAATAAAAAATAATTTAACCGAGTTGGAATATCAAATATTTTAAATTTGACTATAATATTAGATCGACCAGACTGATTACCCAAATACATCCTACCAACCTAACTAAAATAAGAGGAAAAATAAATGAAGTGTTGGTGACATTTTAGTAATATTGGGAAAGTAAAGTAGTATGTAAGGAAAAAGGGAGGTTGCGATCATAACCGTGTAGAAGGGGAGCCTCTCCCACACGGATTGCCCACGTGGACGTCGTCGTGGTTGTTGATGGCGAATCACATTTTTCTGCTGTTTTTTTTTTAAAGGAAATATTTAAAAAAAAAAAAGAGTGAAATGGAACTTTTTATTAATTTAAAGAGAAATATAACTATTTTTTCAACACTTTTTTAGACATTTACTCTATAATCAGTCTACGCTATCAAGTTTAATTTATTAAATAAATTAAAATTTTAATTATGTGGATCAATTATAAATTAAATTTCTATTTATAGTATTTCTCTTATTTAAAATGAGACAAGTCACCACCATTTAACAAAGTCAATGTGGTCAACCATGTGTGTTAATAAAACACCACGTGACTGACCTTTGAATATTGAAAAGCCTATGAGAAAATTTGACCAAATAACGGAAGAAGATCGCTTCTTCCACTGTGAGTTTGTATTTGTGTTAATCAAATATCAATTTGAACTTTTTTTTAAGATATTTTTCCATATTTTTTGTACAAATAAAATTTAATACTTTTTTATTATACTAAAATCATTAACTAAGCAAACCCAAATTTTAATTTTTGTGTCAATTCATCGAAGGCTATAAATAACAGTGGAACATTAAAGTTAATTTCAATTCAATTAACCATTTTCTTAATTTTACAAAATTTTTATGCATGCAAATTCACAATCATAACAATTGCATATAAGGAATGCTAATTACATTTTTTTTATATTACTTTATTACATTTTTTTTAATTTTTTGAATGACACGTACTCTCTAGTTTTTTATTTTTTTTTTTCATATGTAGTTCCTAAAAACATTGAAAATAATATTAAAATAATAGAGAATTAATGCAACAAAGAATGTAATAAGAAAAAAAGTATTTAGTATTACTAATGAAATTATAGAGATTAATTATCCTGTGTTTGTCACATTACTAATGAAATTATAGTTCAGCTTATAGCCTTAAAACTGATATTATCACGATCATATTGATTTTGTCATATACCTCTTATTCTTAAATGCATTATTTCAATAAACATTATGTATTTTCAAATTATTATTTTTTTAATTGAAGGAAGAATAAAGGAGTGAAGAAATATTACATGCAGCTGATTTTCAGCATTGAAAATTCAACTTTATTTGAAAAAAAATAAATGATGAATCATTGTAAAGATTCGATAATAGACTTGAAAGCACCATTTTTATTATACATGTTGTCCGATAGAAATCATATATATCACTAAACAATCATGCAAATATTCATCATTTATTTTATTCGACCTGCTTTTATAAAAATAATGATATTAATTGCATTATATTTTAAAAACAATAATATATTTAAAGAAAAATGTTGAAGTCGAATGACCTCACTCATTTTAACATGGATATGTCCCTGTGTAGTTGGATCCAGAAAACCACATTTGTCATATGTCAAATTAACTTATTGTCTTTTGTTTTTTTGAACAAATAACTTATGGTTATAATTGCACAAATTAAAATTTTTTATGGGATGAATTACACTAGCAGTATTTTAAATATCTAAATTGTAATAATTCAGTATTTTAAAGATTATTTTAGTTACAAAATAAAAATTGAAATAATTTTATATTATAAATAATATTTGATATACTGAATTGTTACGATTTATATAATTGAAATACCGTAAATATAATTCATCCACTCTTCATGTTTTTACTGACTTTTGAGTTAGATATGATTAGATTAGGGTTGACATAGAGGTTGCAGCCAATGTAAAATGGTAGTTGTAAAATGTAGATAATTTCTTTTTTTTTTCTTCTATGAATTAAGATATGTAGACAGATGTTAATTTGATAGAAATATAATTATTCTTTTTGAGTTATAATCTTCAAGGCTTACCTAACTTAACAGAATTTATAACTTTGAGATAATGGTTCGAAATAGGGGGCAATTAAGCAATGAAAGAATTTCCTCTTGAAATGATGAAAAGATGACTAAAAACAGGGCTGTTTTCATTGTTAGTTGTATATATTTGACAACTATATATTAAGATTATAAATAATTAAGATTATTAGTTGATATACTGATAAATAAAGGCTAAACAATTTACCTTTTTAAAACCTATATTTATATAATTTAATAGCTCTAAAATTTTTAATTCATAGCATAAGAAATTTTAAAACTTTAAGTTTAGTTTATTATCCTTTAAGCTGCACAGATAGTTATTAATTTTTATATATCTCAACCTATAATATATATTTTGGCAAAAAAGTCAAATTAGTCACTAAGTATACTTTATAATTCAAATTTTAAATTTTGATTTAGAACAATCAAATTTTTACATTCAGTTTGGTATATATGTTACTTGGTTTTTTTGAGGAAAAGGTAATATATTAATCACAAAACAAGAACATCATTTAGGATGAGGGGTTTTGTCACGACCACTAATTTGGATACCGATAAATACATACATCTTGAGACTTGATGCACCGTATTGATTTAAAACTATGTGCGCTAGCTATCTAAATATCATTAAAATGACCAAAATCTAATTTTAAATCAAATAAATGTGAGAAATTAAAATAAAAGTATTTTAATTATAATTAAATGAGTGGACTTATATATTTGGATTAAATTGTAAAAATGTCATTTTCATTCTGATACATAAATTGTGAAACCGAGAGAAATGTTATGTAGAGTGAATTGTGATATGAGTAATAATATATTTAACTATAGAAAATTTATTAGTTTAAGGTTTAATATTAAAGAAATTAAAATCAAGCTATGGATTAAATTGAAAGGATAATAGTTTGAAGATTTAATTGGATTTATACATGTGTGTTAAGGTATGTCTTCCATGTGGGAAGCATACATATTAACACATTTGCAAATTGATGAAGGATGACATTCATTGAATATGTGTTAGATTCTTAAAATGAGAAAAGACCAAAATTGACATACTTTCTTTTTATTAAAACTAAAATTTTATCATTATTTATTTGCTACTCCATACTTCTCCATTTTCGTCTCACTCAAGCTCTTTCATGCTATAATTTCTTTATTCTTTTAATGTTCTTTTTCTTAATGGAAATCGAAAGCTTAAGGCTAGATTAAAGGTAAAAAGGTGAAAATTAATAAGAAATTGACAAAGAAAAGGAGAATTTATGCATTAATTGGTTCGGCTAAATTGGACTTTAGGGGTTGGCACGGAATGAAGAAATAAGACAAGAGGAATGGATTGAGCTTGATCCAAATCATGGGGTCAAGGAGGGTTTTTTTTTTTTTTTTAGAGGTCTGTTCATAACAATTTTCATGGGTGTGTCATGTGGATGTCATGTGAAATTATATCAATGTTTTATTGATTCATTTAAAAGTTAAATTGATAGTATGGACCTTCAATTTGAATGGTGTGCTTGATTCCTTGTGTGTTTTTGGATATATAGTGTTTTGATTGCATGAGTTGAATATGATGAACCTGTAGTTATTACTGGATAAACCTGTAAGTCATGAATGATGAACCTGTAGTTATTAAGTGATGAACCAGTTGTGATTGAATGATGAACCTGTAGTTATTAAGTGATGAATCTGTAGTTATTAAATGATGAACCTATGGTGATTGAATGTTGAACTTGTAGTTATTAAGTGATGAACCTGTGGTGATTGAATGATGAACCTGTAATTTTTAAGTGGTGAACATGTGGCTATTAAATGATGAACCTAGCAGTTTTGATTGATGAATCTTAAATATTTGTGGCGTGAATTATGAGTGAATACATATGTTGTAGGTTAGTTCCACTTGGGTGAACCATAGGTTACATGGTTATAAATGAAATAAAATATAGCTATTTATTTTTAAGACACTAAAGAACTATAAATGTTAAAAAGATAGAGGAGCATAGTTGATAGATTTATAGCAAGAGAATTTAATGAATTAGTTAAGATAATTTATGGGATGATTGTTCTGTGATATGTTTGGTTGAGATTGTTTTGCCTATACTATGGTTGTTTAGCAATAGGATAGAATAGGGCATGGTACCATGGTAAGAGGTCAAAAGGTTTTAAACTTGTTGTGAGCACCTTTGTACCTAATGCTGTGTAAGACTAAGGGATCTTAAGCTTGACGTGAGCGCTCTTAGTCTTTATGTTACTAGTTGAAAGGTTTAAGCTTGATGTGAACACTCTCAACTAGGGAAGCTCGCTAGAGCTTGGTATGTTTTGGATGATGTGTAAATTATTATGGGCTTATATTGATACGATGCTATATGCATGCTTAGTTATTCCATGCTAATATAAATATGGTATATGTTGAATGCTTGTGTGATATGCAAAGTAATATGAACATGTGGATTGTATATTTTTATGTACCACTAAGCTTAGTGTATTGATGTTTTATCTCTCACGCAAGTCGTAGATAGCTAGAAGAGTTGACAAGAAGACAAAGCCACTAAAGAGCCGAGGAACAAAGCCTAGGGGTTAATGATAAGTTCATACTGTTTATTTTATTTTATTTTGTTTGTACTAAGGATTTGGAGTAGTTACATTTGTACCTGCCTTGAACATGAAAGACATGTAAATTTGTAACTCCTCAAATATTTTATAAAGCTTTGGCTAGTGAAGCTGATATAATATATTTTATTAAAGTTAATAACGTTATCTGAGCATGCATGGATTTTTTTTAATCAAGTCATCATGGTCATGGTGTATTAATAGGTTTTAAAATGTTCATGATTTTGAAGTTCATGCATGGTAACTTCTTTGGTATAATTAGAGGGAAATCTAGTTATATCGAGGGGTGTTATAGGTTTAGCACAACTAGGAACCTCTTTCCAGAACTTTAGATGAGCCAAGGAATGAGCAGCCTTAGCAAGAGCATCAGCTGTTGCATTTGCCTGTCTTTTAGCAAAAACAATAAGAACATTGTTGTAACGCATAGAAGATCTACAAGCTTGAAAATAGCTCCAAGTTCTGACCAGTCCTCAAGTTGACTATTCAGGTGATCCACAACCCCTTTTGCATTAGTCTCCACTATAACATTTGACCAATCAAGAGACTTAATCCAACTTAAAGCTTCTTTGAGGCATCATGCTTCAGCCACCATAGGCCTTAAAACACCAGTGAATCAATCTAATATGCAACATTTACAGTTCTTAAGCCAGTCCTAAACTACCATACCCATGCCAGTCACCCCTACAGAAATATTAATGGTTGCGTCCATGTTGATCTTCAACCAACCAGGTGGGGGCTGTTACTAATGAACAATTTGATTACCAGTGCTCCCGCAAGAGTTGTCGGCCTCCAATATGTTATTGCAACTACGAAAATGATCAAGGAAAATCAAGCAAGACCTCATACAGCCCGCTGGAGTGTCATGTCTAGAATTCCAAATGCTTTTATTTCGTTGATTCCATATCTCCCAAACAACCATGCACATTTGCTCCCTAAAGTTTATATCTCCCAATTCTAGCATGTGTTCAAACCACTCTAGAAAATCCAACAAATACACATCAACCAATACTAAGTTAGCTGCATTCCAACAGTTGATAGCAAAAGGGCAACCTAAAAATAGGTGACGCTTATGTTCACCATAATCGTTACACAAACTACAAATATTGTTAATTGAAATACCTTTAGAGAGGAGACGATCGCATGTTGATAGAAAATTTATGCACAGTTTCCAGATGAAGTGCTTGACTTTTGGCGGAATGTTTAGATTCCATATAGAGTCTATTTCAAGGGCCCAACAGTCTCCTCTAAACCTTGAGAATGTTTCCATATCACTCAATAACCCGATCTAACACTGTAAATCCCTGATTTTTCAAAATGCCACATAACAATATTGTCATCTTCCTTGCAACCCACTATCATTTTAAGGATATAAACAATATCAGTTGGATCAAAAATTTCATTTATCTGACCACCATCCCAATGGTGTCCATAAGAAGTCCACAAATCACAAACACAAAGATATTCACAATCCTCGTTAATCTGCGATAAGGGTTTAAAATTATTTGAATTAATAGTCCAAGGATCACACCATATATTGATTTTCCTTCTGTTATCGATCCTCCATCTACAACCCTTAAACAGAATAAATTTTGATTTCCAGATGCTTTGAAGCTCGGGCTAGAACCCAAAGGTGTGGTCATAAAATCCCCTGATGGATTGTATTTAGCTTTGATAACCCTACTAACCAGAACATCTAGATTGATCAAAAAGTTCTGTGCCTGCTTCTTGAGGAGAGCAAAATTAAAGGACCTCAAGTGACGAAAACCCATTCCTCCTATTTCCTTCCTTTTACACAAATCCTTCCAAGCTGTCTAGTGGATCCTTTTCTTCCCATCCTTTTTTGAACCCTACCAAAAAGAGTTCACCATCCTTTGGAGTTCACCACACAAGGAGATAGGTAAAAGAAAGGTGCTCATACTATATGAAAGGTAGCTTGTGCCACAGCTTTCAAAAGCACTTCTTTACCTATTTGAGATAATAACTTGCTCTACCAACCAGAGAGCTTCCTCCAAAGACAATCTCATAGGAAGCCGCCCAATAAGGGAAGGCAGCCCCAAGTATCTACCAGTATTAAAAGGGTTAGAAACCCCAATAGTAGCTTTGATCACCTCCTTAATGTCCGAGCTGACATTGTGGCTAAAGAAGATACCTGACTTTTGAAGATTCATGGTTTTTCCAGACATAGATTCATATATGTTCAAGATATTTTTGACCATACTACACTCTTAAACATTAGCACAAAAGAACAAGAAATTGTCATCTGCGAATAGAAGATAAGAAATATATAGTGCACCTCTTTTGACTTGGCAACCATGAAGAGAACCTGAAGCCTCAGCTTCCTTAATAAAAGCAGAGAATCCCTCAACACACAAGATAAAGAGATAGGGAGAGAGTAGGCACCCTTACCTAAGGTCTCTGCCTAGATTAATAGGACCAACTTTGACACCATTGACAGCCACATGGTAGGAAACAAACTTTACACAGAGCATGACCCACTCAACCCATTTGGAACCAAAACCTAGATGAACCAGCACAACGTGAAGACAATCCCATTTTATACGATCATATGCCCTGCAAATATTAATTTTGAAAGCTACATCTCTGAATTTCCCCTTAGTATTTCTATGCATACTATAAATAAGTTCAAAGGCAATAACTACATTATCCATAATGGATCTTCCAGGAATAAAGGCTGATTGTTCAACAAATATCATATTAGGAAGAGCAGCTTTTAACCAATTGGACAGAACTTTAGCAATGATTTTGTACAAGATATTGCACAGAGAAATCGGTCTCAAATCCTTCATAGACATAGGGTTATCTATTTTAGGAATGAGAATAATAGTTGTATTGCTAAGATCTATAGGGAAAGAGCAATTAGTCAGCCAATTAGAGTAGGCAAGGAAGATGTCCATACCTAGAAAGGGCCAAAATTTTGAAAAAAAGCTGGGTTAAGACCATATGGACTAGGGGCTTTGTCTGGGTGCATTTGATGAACAACAATCTGAAACTCATCAGGAGAAAAGGGGGCTTCCAGCTTTTGGTTAATCAAGTCTGAGACACAAGGCTGCAAGAAATCGAGATTATCTTCAACACTAGAGTTATCGGTAACAAATGCATTGCTGAAATAATCTTGCACAACCCGCTCAATATCACTTTGGTCCATAACCTCAGACCCATCATCTAGCTGTAGCTTGGAAATTTTATTGCGCTTTCTATGATCAAAAGCTATGGCATGAAAGAATTTGCTATTTTTGTCACACCCCTTCAACCAAAACTTCTTGGATATCTGCAACTAATAATCTTCTTCTTGAGCCAATAGAGCATTGAGAGTGGATAGAAACTCACCAACCTTCACAACATCATCAGGATTATTGGACAGCATAATGATAGCAAGAGTCATTCTTGTCTACTGGATTTTTGAAATAAATTGCTTTCTAAAATCATATCCCCATTTCATCATTTTTAAGGCATAAGAACCAAGTCTTTCCAAGATGGGCCCACCTCTTGAATTAGTCCAATGGGAAGTGACCAAATCTTGGAATTTGTTCTCCTATAGCCATAAATTGTCAAATTTGAATTTATAAGTTGGCTTATTAAAAGAACATGGCACAATGGACAACTTGATGGGATGGTGGTTTGACAAGGGGCAAAAAGGCACACGAGTCTAGCATTGGAAAAAATGTTAAGCCAGGCTGAGTTAACAAGACATCGATCCAAGTGTTCTTCAATAAAATTTGAAGTCCCTTTTCCTTTCTTCCAAGTATAATTATAGCCTTCCAAAGTAATATCAAATAGACCACAATCAGCTACTACATCTCTGAATCCCCTAAATAACCATTTAGGGTGGGGGATAGAACCATTCTTATCATTTGGCCCAAGCATATAATTACAATCACCCATTAAACACCAAGGCAGGGTACACCTATTTTTTAGTCCCTTATCAAATTCCAAAACAAGTGTCTATTAGACCTCTCAGATTGGCCGTAAAAGCTAATGTAGCCCCAAAAGAGATTATTTTCATCAATATAAAATATAAAAAAGCTCATAATCGCAATATTAGTTGCCCACAGTAAGGCAAGGCCACCACTACGACATTCTTTATCTACACAAAAGCAGTCAGATTAACCAATATTGCATTTTATTTCTTCAATCTTATTTGCATTCATAAGAGTCTCAATAAGAAAAAAAATATTTGGCTTACAAGATTTTATCAAATTTTTAAGTGCTAATATTGTCTATAGGTCGCCAAGGCCACAACTGTTCCAGCTAATGCCTATCATGACTCCCAACGAGGCCTTAAAAAAGACTTAACCGCTATAGATGTGTTTTGATGAGTTGCCCATTAGATTTCTGAATATCTTAGATGTCATAATCATTAGAGATGTTAGACCTAATTGGCCCATTGTTAGGCCCATTTGGACTGTTGGAGCTTGCTGCACAACTTTTATCATTCAAGATTCTTTTCCATTTTTGTTCCTCAGCAAAATCCAATTCAGTATCTTCACTATTGCCCATTCATCAGGGGCCACCTCAGCTGCCTCTTCAGTGTTTAAGGTAACCAATCCAGCTTTGGTAACTTGCACAGTGATTGTGCCTTTATCAAAGACATCTCCTCTAAAACAAGTGTTACCTTTTTTTAGAACACTCAATCCCGAATCTACCTCCATGATTTCAGTTCTATTCAATTTCATTTCCAAATTTGATCTACAAACATTGTCCCCCTCATCTCGTAACCATCGTTCACTGCCTATGGTTCCCGTTCTTCTCGTCGGAGCTTTGATCCAGACTCCCCATTCTTTTTTCAAACCACTACTATTGCTATAGAAAAGGATTGGACAGAACCTAGCAGTGTGGCCAAGCTTACCACGAAGATAACATAGATAAGAATTTATCTCATACTTGAATTGAACATGACTCCAACCACCATTCTTTAACTTAATTTTCTTCCACCATTTTAGAGCAAGGTGAACATCTAGTTTCACCTTGATTCTCTTATAGCTCTTCCAAGTTCCAATATTGTTGCTTGCATCGTAATCCACAAACTCTCCAATAAAATTACCCAACTGTTTCCCTATACCTATTGACATGAAGCCAACTGGTATATCATGGATTTGCACCCAAACATCTATATGAAACAGCAGCACACTGGTTAGGACTTCTTCACTCTGCAAATGATGAAAGACAAGGATGTGATTGTCGAAATTGTTGAAAGTCCACAAACCACCATCTTTAATACGTTGTAAATCTAAATCATGGTAAAATTAGAAGAGAAAAATCTGATCAGCTAATTCCTTCACCAACATTCCTTTCCCCGATCTCCAAATGCTGGCAAGCTGACGCTTCATAATGTTGAACTTAATGGTTCTATCTGTGAGAAAATGCCACACAAGACATAATTCATTGAAACCTCTATTGTTTTCATCCTCTCTAAGCAGTTCTAGCTCCTCCTTCTCCTCGACACTAAGCGACAAGGCTGCCAATTTGATTTCCATAAGGAAAAGGCTAGATACAACACCAAAGAAAAAAAGACAAACCTCTCACAAACGAAGAGAAAACCCTAGGCTCTCAACATGGAGAGAAAAAATATAGGTTGCTTGATTAAGCCATAAAATTAGTCTTATTAATTTTATATTTAGTTTAATAAATTAAATTTGGCTTATTAATCCTAAGAACTTACTAAATCATAAAATGAGTCTTAACTAATACTTACTGCTTCTATGTCTTTGCTAATTCATTTCTAATGGGATAAATTACTAATTCCTATATTTAAAAAAGTATAAATTCTAAACTAACCTTACTATTTTATTTTTTTCTCAAAAATAGTATTAGTTTTGAGTTTTATTTTCAATTGCTTATATAGAAGAAATTATATTTAAGTAACTTATTTATTTCACTAATCTCATTATTTAAACCATCGTAGCAAATGTGAAATTACAATTTTGGATTAGTTAATAGTATGACTACAATATTTTTGCCAAATAAAAATTAACTTAACTAATCCTATAGCTTAACGAAATCTAGCATTAGCATTAACACTAATCATATATATAGCTTAAGCAATCCACATAGTTAAAATTTAAGCTAAGTACATATAAGTCCTTGGAGACCCTTCTTTTTGTTCCACTAACGGGATAAATGCACTAATAGTATCAAAATTTGTCACTTTATTACGAATTGGTATCAAATTTTTTAATTGTTGCATATTGATATCAAAACTTTTAGAAATATTACAATTTGGTATCCAAGTCAAAATTTCAATCAAATAAAATGATGTGTCGGCTAATTGACATACCACGTCAGCCGGTCAATATGTCACATCATCTTTTTTTACTAGAGTTTTGATTTAAATACCAAATTGTAATATTTTTGAAAGTTTTAGTATCAATCTATAACAGTTAAAATTTTGGTATCAAAAGTGACAAATTTTGATACCATTTGTACATTTATCCCTTCCACTAACAAAGTCATTTAGTTCAACTCAACTACTAATGGGAGATCGACAAGCGACACTTTTAGAGAAATTTTTAAATAGATTATGTCTACCGTATCATCTATAGAATAAGTCAATCATTCATTGACATACATTTAATTATTTTATTCTCTTTGGTTGAAATAAATGTAGTATATATGTATATCATTTAATGAATAGATTAGTCTACAGATGACATAATAGACATAATCTACCTAAAATTTAATTATTAGTAGCAATACATTCTTTTGATTTTGCTTGATGAAAAGAATTTTGGGAATCTGAGTTATCACAAGCTTTAAAAGGCCCAATCCTTTTGGGTGAAGCTTAATATATGAATGAAGGTTTGATTGTGGAGCACTAGAGCTAGGGACAAATCGGTTCAACCTACCTTAATTATTGGAAAGGGAAAAGGGGACCGGACAACGAACCTGATTTATAATTTGATCGATTTAAACCAAATTTTTTTATTAAAATATTATAAAACAATAATGGGATGGTAGAACTATAGGGGTGGAATTGAGTTTAGTCAAAGTGATGACTCAAACTCAATTTGAATTCAACTTGAACTCAATCATGCATCGTTTTAGTTGTTCGAAATTCGATTTGAAAAATATTTGAATTACTTAAGTCCCACTCTACAAAATTCGAATCAACTTAAAAAATTTAATAAATAAGTGTATTCAACTTGTCTTGACTCAAAATTAACTCAGATTGAATTTATTTAAATACTACGGGTATAAAATTAATTTCATAAATAATAAAAAAAATATCAACTACTCTATTAAGCTAGTAAGCCTTACGAATCAGGTATTGTGACACTCAAGTTCGACTCAATAAACTACTTGAACTATTCGAGCTTGAGCTTAACTTGATCAACTTCGAGTTGAATTCAAATATTTTACGAGTCAAGCTCGAATGGTTTGACTCGTTTATACTCTTAGATAGAAATTTATTTTCCCTTAACAAGAAGTCTGAGTGGTAGTGGAAAACAAAAAATTATATATTTATCAAAATTTGGGGATTATACTTGAAATAGGAAAAAAAAATTAAAAAAAAAATAAAGTTGAATTATCATAGGGAGTCATCATCTATTGAAAAAACATCATCATTGAATTCTGAATCCAGCCCTTCATGCCCATCAAACTCCCCCAGTCCCAACAAACTCTCTATTGAAACTTGCTGATTTCCTGTGATATCATCCTCCAACAGATCTCTATACATGTCTCTTGATTCTGGAATTGCAACAATTTTTTTTCTATCTTCTGCTCCTTGTATATCATCTGAAAGTTTGGAGGAATTTCTTAACCTTGATAGCTGAGGAATATGGTTTTGTTTGCAATCCAACATTTCTGGTGATGAAAATTTCTCATCAGGATTTCCCCTACGAGGAGACATTGAAAAGCATTTCCAGGTTCCTGGTGAACTCCACTCTGATTTCCATTCTGACGGCCAGAAAAGAGGTTCTTCTAAATCTGCATCCTGTGAGTGTAATTCTGTACTATCTGATACCCACCTAGAATTTTCTGAAAAAACCAAACTAGAATCTTCAAATGAAAACCTGGAACTTTCAGAATCTGAAACTGATACGACATCATTTTGTATATCCTGATGAGTAGTTAATTTCAGGTGGTCTTCTTCAGGATTCTTTGTAGTACTCTTATCCAGATAAAGATAAGAGTCTGCTAATGTGGAAAGCCATGAAATTACCCAATCATCTACAGAGAGAGCAGAAAATCTGTACTCTTCAAAAAAGGTTGAAGGAGATGAAGAATCTGAGGAATTAGATAGCCACATACACTCATTATCGTCAGGCCATTTTTCTTGAAAGAACTGTTTTTCAAGATCAATATCCTCCTCTTCCATTTTTAATTGGGGAAAAACTGCAACGTCAACTTTCTTTCTGGTTCTACATATATTCTTCTTCTTCTTCTTTTCAGCTACTCTATTTACAATAATATCACAACAAGTACCATCTTTTTCATTGATTTCCATGGTTGAAGGTTTCTGTAACATAAACAACATTGGATTAACCGATTCAAAGCAATGATGATATCTAAATTTGGAATAAAAAATAAAAGAAAGCCGCAGAGGTCAAGAAGTTAATTTATCAGGACCGGCAAGAAGAGAGGATTTCAACATATTAGACAAATCAAAGCACTTAAACTTTGAAAAAGAAAGACAAGATAAGTGGCAAACTAAGTTTGTATTGGTTAATGATAGTCCTTCACAAAAGAACAACAATTGGATGATTTTATATTAAATTTCTGAGAAAATGAAAAGATTTAGGAGATTATAATTAATATCCAATTAAAAAAAAAATTTGAAAAAGTTTTGGTTGTCCAAATTGTGATCATCAGTATACCGAGTCAAGAATTCAACAACATATATAATATCATATTATAAAATATGAAAAATAAAGACCCAAAATAACTTAGAAATTAGTGAAGTTAGACTAGGTCAAATTGAGAAGCTTCATTTTACAAAATCATATATAATCACAAATTTTTTTCTATGCATTAATTATACACCGATTGTGTTTGAAAAATATACATTTTCATTAACACCCAATAACAGTTTCAAACACAAAAAAAAAAAAAAAAATCAAAAGTCCTACAATAATAGAAAAGACATTTTGTTATCAATGACTGATGAAATCCTTTTTAAGGTTTAGATATGCAGTAAACAAATAGGCATAATATTAAACTGATACATAGTTTAAGTGAAGAAGAAAAGTAAAATAAAAACTAGAAATTCAGCAAAGACATTTAAATTAAGGAGGGCTTTTCAAGTTGATATTGATTTATATATATAAATCGAAAAACTATAGTTTAAAATATAGAGTTGATTAAACATAAGATTACCTTTCGACTCATGGAGAAGAATGTATTGAGCTGGGGACCCAAAAAAAAGAAAAAAAAAATTCTGGATTTGAGGGGAACCCTAATTTGGAGAACTGACAGAAATTGAAGGATAAAAAACCCTAATAGTTTATGGTCGGTTTTTTTCTCCTTTTTGTTATATTTTTAATTCTTTCCTTTGTAGGAATGGAATTATCTCTAGCAAATCATATAGCAGGAAACTAGCAAGTCTTAACCTTATTAGGAGATTTTCCTAATTAATCTGTGTGTATGTCTTTTTTAATTAATTTCAAGATTGACATATATATGTAATTGTTATCTTATTTCCTATTTTATTTATTCTTTAAGTTTTACTTTTCTTCCTTTTATGTAAATACAAAACAATGTTATCAATAAATTGATTGATTTCTATAAAAAAGTTTTTCAATCCAAACGGTTGAGTAAGTCAAAAGACGTTTCATACAAAAACCAATAATAATCTATACCTAATTATATTCCATTTATATAATAAAGGAAAAAAATATATAAATTTTTTAACATTTAAATTGCAATATATGTATATATATATATATATATATATATATATATATATATATATTCTCAAGATGCACCAAAAAGGGCTGAATTGGTCTCCGATTATGAATTTGAGTTTAGACAAAAGATCAATATTCTTTAGGTAAAAGATAATTATTTTGTTGATTAAACTAAGAGCATTTAATAAGCAATAAATTATTATGTGATTATAATTTTGGATAAAACTATGTAATTTGAATAAAATCAAATCTGTATATATTTATTTGTTTGTTATTAAAATAATAAGTAATGATAACTTATTAAGTCAATTGAAATGATGATTAAAAAAATTATAATAACGTTAATTACAGCAATTTATAAAGTATAATATAATAACATAATTATAACCTAAAAAATATAAAGAGAGGACATAAAGTATAAGTTATTATTTATTAAATTAAAGCCAAATTATAATAAAGTTTTAAAGTATTGGAATTTATCTCTTCATCCACTGGAAAAATTTTCAGTCAAAGTTCATGAACCAAAACTTGAGGGCTGAACCTTCAATGAACCCACCCCAAACTTGGCCTGGTTTGTTTTATCCTACGTCACTCATTCATTCTGTATAAAACCATGCATGAACATTGAAATTAGGAAATTTTTTTTCTTTTTTTTTTTATTAGGAGGCTTTGTGATATAAATGAGTCAATCTACTCATGAGTTATTCGAACTCGACTTGGAAAATATTTGAATTTGACTTGAAATTAAGTGGAACTCGAACTCGAGTAGTTTCTCAAATCAAATTTGAGTATCACACAATAGTTATTTTTTATTATTTATTAAATTACTTTTTATATTCTCAATATTTAAATATATCGAGCTTAATCTTAATTGATTTGATTTTGAATTAATTTCGAGTCAAGTTAGTTGAATATACTATTTATTAAATTTTTTATAGAACTTATTAGAGTTTTATCAAGTTGAGTTCGAATATTTTTTTTTGAATCAAATATCAAATAATTAAAAAAAGTCCTATTGAATTCATTTTTTTATTAAGTTCAAATCTGATATTGTATTTACTGGATTCAACTCAATTAGATTCTAAATCATAGACTACACAGTTAAGAGTAATTATGACTTTGCACTCTATATAAAACTGTTAAATTTCTATTAATATTAATAGATAACTCTTTATAATTTTCATAAATTTAATGATTAGGAAAAGGATTTTATATTAAGAAAAAAAAAATATTGTCACACCCTCATAGATCCACTTGCATGTGATATTCAATGAACTGTCCCATACAATCCACATGCTTAATTATATAAATTCTGAACCCACCACTTGTCTGCTCACTCACCCAGATATCCCCACCATCCCTTCTCCACATTTCTATGTTTCTCTTTATAATTAATAAACATCTTCTTTCTAATTATAAATAAGAAGCTAGCAGTAGCATCATCTACATCTATATTTCAATCCTCATCTTCAAATTTCTCTCAATAATGGGAACAGAGGAGGTTTATCTTTCTTTTGCAATTTTTCTAGGTGTGAGTTTGTATCTTTTGTTGATGGCACTTGAATCTCCCTGGAGCAATTCAGCTTCTTGGCTACCTCAAGATTTTTGCTTTCCTCCACTTACAGAAACAATGGTATCAGTGGTTGGTTCAAATAGTCCTGCAGAAGAAATGAGAGGATCATTAGCAAAATTTTTTTCTTGGTTTCAAAATTGAAATGGGAAAGAA
Organism: Balakata baccata; assembly: GCA_949630135.1. Taxonomy (NCBI): domain Eukaryota; kingdom Viridiplantae; phylum Streptophyta; class Magnoliopsida; order Malpighiales; family Euphorbiaceae; genus Balakata; species Balakata baccata. The sequence continues at coordinate 52,501 of CATIWF010120422.1, forward strand.
ATTAAAGAAGAGAATTGGTCAAAATTTCCATTTTCACTTCAGATCTTATATGGCATAACCCATCTCTTACTTCTGTATCAGTCTGCCTTTTTCTTTCTTGTACGTGTTACCTTCATTTGTTCATAATTTATGTAATCATCTTCTGCTTCAATGTGTTAAGTGTGGATTGGAAAATGTGGTTCAAATTTGCCCTTTTTTTTTGGTTAGGAAGACCAAGTGCCCCCAGTATGTTAACAAGGCATTTCAACCTTTTAACTCTTTAATAATGTAAGAAAATTAATTAGATTAATCTTATATATTAATAAGGGTAATTTGTGTAAAAAACTTTCAAATTTCATTTATGTATTAAATATGTAACTTCGTATATATTAACTTTTAAATTTGTATAATTTAGTGTGGTTGGTATTGAAATTTCAGAGTTTTTTTTTATGTGACTTGCCTATGAATAAATTTTAGACTTTATCATCATCATCGTCAAATATATTTAGAGGAAGAAGTTGTTTGCAGCTAATATAAATAATGGCAGTAAGATCTAGTAATTATTGGGTTAGCTAGCTTGGGTTTTACTGGTTTTGGCGGTAAGGAAGGTTTGGTTAGTGTCTGTGTTTGTTTACCAAATTACTGGATTTAATGATGAAAGAAGAATTCTTGATTGATATTTATAATCCCATCTCACTCCTTAAGGGTAGAAACTAATTCTAGTTTTGATTGGAGATTATTTGAAAACTGTTCCTTGTTTTTTTTTTTTTTTTCCAAATTTGCATTAAAATATTTATACTTGATGGATAAAATATAAAAATTTTAATAAAAAAACTAATTCTAGTTTTGATTGGAGATTATTTGAAATCTGTTCCAATTTTTTTGTTCCAAATCTTAACTTGCATTAAAATAATTATACTTTAATACAAATTGAACAATACAAATAGATGGATAAAATACAAAAATTTTAATGCTAAAATTGAACAAGAGTTAAAGACAAAAAGTGTTAGAACAATAAATATTTTTCAGATTATTTTGTATCTTTTTTTTTTTTTCCCTTCGAGATTAATTTGGAAGGTTTCAATTATCAGATTATGGAATGTAGGCCCATTTATTGAAACCTAACCATGTTTCCAAGCATTTTAATATTGAAACAAATTACCAATCAAACTTGCTCTTGCTTTTCTGTGATGTTTATGAAACACTTTAAACATTTGTGAAGACAATAATGGTTTGTATACATTCATTTTTTCTATTATTACATGACCCTTCTCAAAGACTTCTCCTAAAAACAATCTGAGACTAAAATCTCATGATTCAATATGTAAGATTTTAAATTTTCAACGTCTTCACTCAACACCTTAGAATAATATACAGAAGGATTAGGTCCTATCCAACTACTCAACGACAATTATTAATCAAAAAGAAATTGTTAAAATTCCAACACAAAAAGATTTGACCCTTTTCTTTGTCAATCCAGCATGCTCACATTTATCTGAACTCCAAGCGGCCAAGGAGAAAGAAAAATATTAGTCCGAAACCTTCATGAGAAAAAAAAAAAAAAGAAAATCTACAACAAAAAGGAAAGACAAATGAAAGAAGTAAAGAGCATTCCCATTTACATCCAAATACAAAAATCTCACATCAGAATTTACACTCAGGCAAAAGTATAATTGCTTCCAACTATTTTTGTCCCAATTTCTGCCCAATATGCATTAAAATTCTTTATCAACTCAGCTAGTTGTATTACTTAATTTACATTAAAGTACTAATATTTTAATACAGTTGGGATAAATTTGTACATAATAGATTGGAATAAATATTATTACTGATATTAGAATATTACCATCGTAGATAGGTTTTTTCTAAATAAAGAGTCAAAATTTTAAGTTCTAGACTCATAATGAAAGTCTTTAAAAAGGCTGCTAATAACTATGTCAGAATGAAATTAAAAAGGCTGTTTAACTATGTCAGGATGATTCACTGAGAAAGATCAGGACAACCATGTTCCTTATGCAGACAATTGAAGCTACAGCTTCACAAATAAGTATATTTGCATTCATAAATAGAGCAGCTAGCCTCGGAAAAAAAAAATGGTTAATAACGTAAGTGGTATCAATTTTTTTCACTATATTACAAATTAGTATCAAATCTTTTAATTGTTGCAAAGTAATATCAAAACTTTTGAAACGTTGCAATTTGGTACTCAAATATAATTTTCGATAAAAAAAAATGATATAGTATCCACTTAGCCTACCATGTCACCAGAAATTGCATTTTCCAGTTGCAACATTTTCAAAAATTTTGGTATCAGTTTGCAACAATTAAAAGATTTGATACCAATTTGTAACATAGTGATAAGAATTGGTATCATTTATGCTATTAACCCTCAAAAAAAGAAGAGCCAGCAAATGTCAAATAAGAAACCTCCAGAATCATCTTATATGATTTTTAACATGCTAGAAGATGTATGCATATTCCAAGTTGATCCTACCAACGAAGGTGTTTAGAAGTTTTAAACAGCTTACACTACTCCTCAGTAACTCTACTGAAACCACCAACTCTATTGTTCCTCTTAACCCACCACCTCTCCCCTTGCTGACACCTGCATTTTTTGAGTTTGTTGTCTTGCTACAAGCACCATGAGAATCCACATTTGCCAGACCATTTTCAAGTGCTCTAACCAAATTCTCAAAGTAATTTTTTGTGACACTGTAACAATTAGAAATATACAACTGTATCAGCTACACAACAAGCATAATGATCTCATGGATATTTCAGAAACAAAATAGGTAGAAACACCACATTAAATGCTTGTCTAAACAGTAGCCTATTCAAGAATTTTGTATATTAACATTTTGATAAAAATGCTCTTGTGAGAGATGAGAGTAGGAAATAGGAATGGCAACGGGACGGGTTTAAGGCGGAATTCTCCGTCCCCGACTCGAAAAATTTACTCCGTCCTTGTTTCCACTCCGTTCTCCACTAGAGAAAATTTATGGATCCTCATCTCAATCCCGACCCGATCCCTGATTTTATTGAACTTTTTTTAATTTAATGCTTAAATTTTTTTTTTTATTTTTTTAATTAATTAGTTAATTATATACTTTTTTAAATAAAAAAAGTTAATTTAAATAAGTATTATATTTTTATTTTATTATTTTTAAAAATTATTAATTATATTAATTATCATTTATATAATATATATAAATATAAAAATAAATAAATAATTTATCAGGGCGGGTTTGGGGCAGGGGCCAAGGGTTATACTTCCCGTCCCACCATAAAAAACTTTGGGATCAGGGTTGAAAATGAAAATGACAAAAAAAAATAAAAATTCACCCCGTTCAATGCTGATTGAGACTGGAAACCACAGGCACGAATCCAATTGTCATCCCTAGACAGGAGATGGGAGTGGCAACTCAATCAACATAAAGAAAGAGGAAAGGAGAGGGCGTAACAACAGCAAAAATTAGTTCAATAGAGAATTATACAATAAACTAAACAATATCACAAAATCACATTGGCAACCATCATTCACTTCATACAATCTCATGCCAAAAGGATAAAAAGGCCTTTTCCCAAAAAATAAAAAATAAAAAACCATTGCCAGTGACATATAATGCCGAAAAAGGATTCTTGACCATGTTGGTGCTACAAGCATCTAGACATGGGGAAAGATATGACTTTTGGTGAAGAGATATATTTAATCATATTTGTTTTAGTTCAGAAGGAGATATTTTATATTTTAACTATTTACAGCGTTTGCTTTAAACAAATCTCCATCTTCATATATAATATAGAAAAGAAAAACTTAAGAATTTTATAGCCTTCTAAGGATGATTTAATACAATGAAACCATAGGGTACTAGCCCACCCAAAACTTTGTCCTCAAAGTGCAAAAGCACATGATACTTTTGTAAACTTTTTCCAATTTTAATTTAGCCCATGATTTCAGTTTTCTAATTGAATCACAATGATATAGTTTTTCACCAAAAATAGATAGGCAAATTGCAAGGGTGATTAAACACAATCTTATTCAACTATTTGAATATTTGCAAGCGAACTCTTCAAATGAATGTTTTTCCTGCATTTTCTCTACTAGCATATATCTAATATTTGAATTTCTCAAAAGCATCAGTGTGGCATAGGGAAAATGATTAGTTTGGTGTAAAGGAAAAAATAATTTACAAATTTAGGTGGAATCTAAAAAAAATCTAGATTTAAGGTGTTTTTGGGTGGGAACAACTATTCAGATAGCTGTGCGCTAGTTTAAATGACGCAAAGTTTCAGTGCGTCAGTTCAAAGTCGAATTGGCACACAGAATTTCCGAACCTCATGACAGTCCAAAGAAGCCAATTATCAGTTTCGTTTTTTTTTTTTGACTGAGCATAAATCTTTGCTATTAATGACTGCTTAGATCAATTCTGTTTATGAAATTTTTTTCTTTTCTTTTTTATCATAGAGATTGGACTTGAGCTTTATTTCTTTTCACCAGATTTTTTTTTTTTTTTTTGGTTTTTAGCTCCTCTGTTATTTATCGGAATTTCAAGATGATTTTGAACGCTCTGGCTTTTTGTTTTTCCCTTTGAAATGCAGTTGATTTTTCATAAATATTGTGTATCTTGAGGTTACTTTTGAATAGTTGGCTATTGTTTTAACCACCATAGCAATTATTGTTATTGTTACTTTAATAATTCTATTGTTGATTCAGAATAGGCTCAAGTCATACCCAGTTTCTTGAAAATGTTCGTTTTCGCCATTTAACCACCTGCAACTATTTTTGGTCCACTTAGCCACCTGAACTCCTTTTTTGGTTCATCTTACCCCATGTTTAATTCGTAAAACGTGCATAGAGCTCCCTGATATTGGCGTGATAAGAAAAAATATTTGACTTGGTCAATGATGTCATGTCAGCAATAAAAGGACATATGTTCAATTTTACAAATTGGACGAGTGACAAAGTGGATCAAAAATCGCTACAGGGAACTAAATGGCGAAAACGAACATTTTCAGAGGACTGAATATGACTTAAGCCTTTTGAATAAGAAGTTAAAGGATGTTGTAATCAGCGTGGGGTGAATTTGAGATTGCCATCACATTGTATATCCATAGTGAAGTTAGTGATAAACCCTTGAACTTGTGAGTTCCTTTGTTCTATTACTTAGTTCTAATTCTAGTTGGTTTGTTTTAGAAATAGACTTGACCATTAATTTTATACGAAATCATTCTCTGTATTCCTTGATGTAAAGAGCAAGCATTTAGACATGCTTTGCCAACAATTGTACATATATAAAGAATTCATGAGCACCAAAACAATCTAAGTAATAGTCAATGTGATACTCTGCAGCATGTTATAACACATGATTCCTTGTATTCAGTATTATGGGAAAATTATTATTTACTTCCTGAACTTTGACCTATTATAGTAGTACTCTCCCGAAATTTAAAAATTATACAATTTGCCTCATATGTTTTATCCCATTTTACTAATATGTCTTTCTGCTATATTTTCTGTTAGAAAGACGTTATATTGTAGTGAAATAATAAATAGAAAATTACTATTTATCTCTTGAAATTTAACATATTGTACTAGTATCTCTCTACAAATTTAATCTATTGTACTAGTACCCCTGAAATTTGTTTTACTGTACTAATACTTCCTGAAATTTGTTTTATTATACTAATACCCTATGAGCAAAAGAGATTATTCTTTCTGACTAACGGTAAATGCTTTAAAATTTAAGAGAACGACTACATAGTTTAATCCCACACCTCATTAGCAATTTTTACCCTAAAATTGGAAAAAGGTTTGTAAAAACCTAAAACTGGAATTTTTTTAATTTCTACCCTAAAGTTGTAAAATATTTTCCCAACTACACCAAACTAACCATTTCCCTGTGTGGCATATCAAATTAGAAACTAGTTTAGAGTGGTTAACTGACTGAACTACCCCCCTATAAATGAATATAAATCTATTACAGTTATTAACTGCAAAAATACCCTTATTTGGACAGGCTTACAAAAATATTTTATATTTAGTTTCAAAAAAAAAAAGCAGACAAAATCTTCCAAGACACAAGGAGTTCAGTCACTAAAGCAATAAATTGCTGAGACCTTTCGTTACAAATACAAAATACCTGGTCAGCCCAGCTAACTTTGTTTGGAACTCCTTTGAGGGGCCTTCAGCAGTGAGGAACTGTATTGGTTCCTTCTCTGCACATTGATGAAGTCTCTCCAAACCAGACTCCTCCTCACCTGAAGCCAAGGAAATCATTCTAATACAACATTACCCAAACAACAACTTAGTATTTTTCTTTCACTCTCTTTTTCCTTGTTTATCATTTATGCCTAAACACACCTAAGTGGGTTGATCCAATAACATTATACCCAACCCTTTGGGAGAGAGGAGATTCTGTTATGCAAGTGAGTGAAAACACCAAGACCAATACTGAAAATTGTTATATCATCATTTCTAAATGTTTGAGGACCTATACCTTGCAAGTACTCAAAAAACTGTCTCTTAGCATGCTCATGCTCAGGCAAGTAATACCCATATGCATAGGTCCATTTCAGAACTCGCCTGCATTCAACTATCTGTGAATAGAGAAGGAAGAACATACATGTCAAGAAAACCATGGGTTTTTTCTTCTTTCCTACGGTTTCTAAGGGGGAATCACACTATCCTAACAAGCGGCTTTTTATCCTTCTCATATCAACCAATCTTATGTTGTTACATTACATCAGCATTCCCAGCATCAGAAAGAACAATAACAGATAAAAAAACAATTCATTTCACCAAAAGAAACTTTAAATTTACCTGAAGCCAGGCATCTGTAGTGAGCTTGAGATGAGATTCGGGAGTGCATTGTATGTCACTAAGTTTCTCAAGCCATAGAAGAGGGATAAAGAAAAAGCAAAACCGTATAAATAAAAGAACAACATTAAAATGACATCTTAGATAAAAATAAACTTATAAGGCACACACAACTCATAATATTTTTGAACCACAATTTGAATAAAACCCAATGGTTGTGATATGAACTTAGGGAGAATGATAACCCAAAAGCTATCTCATGAGGTTGGAGAGCCCTAAGTCCATGTAAACCCCACATCACTTTCTTAGTTTTTCAACATGGGATTCAAGTCTCATACCTTACAAGTGAGATCATAACAATCCACCACGCTCCACAACCCAACACACACACAAGCTAGTTGTGCACTAGGTCTTTCCTAATGCTGGGGAAACACTGTTATGTCAGCGTCACTATCTGCACCGTACGATTGCACTGAGAGACATGATGGATGACTCTAATACCATTTGATATGAACTTTGGGAAAACCATACCCTAAAAGCTAGCTCAAGAAGTTGGATAACTCTAAATCCATATATACCCCACATCACTTTCTTAGTTTTCTGATGTGGGATTCAAATCCCATACCGTGCAAGTGGGATCATAACAAGTTGCTCCCATTAAGAATGAAATTGATCATCCAGGGTCATTAATGAGAAAAGGAGAATATGATGCACAAATTCTCGTAAAAAATTACATTTGAGCACCATGCAGATGAGAGATGAAGTGTGCCAAAAGAAAACCATACAGAATGTACGAGGGTATGCCCTACTAGTAAGATAGTCATAGAGATAAGTAAAAGTTGAATGGAAAAAAGTTCTAATATACAATTTTCGACATTTTCAAGATTTCATCATAGAAAATTTTTTTGGCTTGTCCAGAGAGTCTTATGGATATTAGGTCATTTCTTGTTGAACTAGTGAGCAACCCAGGTTCAACACAGTGAGAGAAAACTTCAGCTCTTCCTGCACAACTAACATGGACTTCAACTTCTAAGACAAAATTTAATGAATCTAACCAAGACAGAACCTCTCAAGCTCACACAACTAATTGCACTCAGACTATGTGGAGCATCTCTCCAGAACATTCTTTTCAAGGAAAACTTCAAGATGTCACAAGGTATCGTTCTTCCATCACAGTTACCAAAGGATGCAGATTGCAGATTATAACTCCTTCCATTGAATCTTGAAAATTGCAAATGATTAGAAATTAACAGAAACAATGCTCATATTTAATGATTTTCAATAACGAAATACAGCAAAGTAAATCAGAAAACTTTACTCCAATCCACATTAATTCCAAGAATTATTCCGCATGTTATAGCATTGCAATACATTGGATACTATTTGATGAACCAGCTATATTATTCACCAAAAGTTGCTCAACTAAGTGAAGATGAAAACATTACTTGTACATTTTGCATTCGTTGGAAATCTGCAAGCGCTTTTTGCCTTGACTGCCAGACAAGAAGGCAAGGTTTCAAATTACACAAAAAGCAAAATACCAAGTTTAATGAATAAATAAAAAAATTAGAATGTATCTATAAATCACAGATGTTCAACCATAATCTCCAGAATGAATGAAAATACAAAATATGAATTTAGAATTGTGAGCACAATGTAGGAACAGGAAATCTAGAAGTTCCAAATAGGGGATTAAAAACGGAAAAATTTAGAGGAAACCAAAAATTTCAATTTCTAACTGCATTTATGGGAAGGATGATAAACATGAAGAGAATGGAAGGGGACAGAAAGGAGCCATATTTTCTCAGTAAGATTAGAGAAAATTAGTAGAAGGAACAAACACCAGCCTCAAGTCCCAGGCTCTTATTGGGCAGGTGAAGTACAAAGACCAGACAAGTAAAGATTCACCGGTTCACCCTTGAAAGCGAAAGGGCAATAGTAAAAAAAATAAGTTTTCAGATAATTCAAAAGAAAAATACAAAATACCCTTCCCTTTAGAAGTATCACCATAACCATATTGATATGAAATTTTATTTCTTTTCCTAATGTATTCCTTCTGTCCATTCAACTCATCTTCCATTCCCCTTTCTTTAGTGTTGAACTTACAAGGTCAAACAATTATATGCATTTGAAGCAGATATATAAGACCTCAATACACAGGCAAGAAACCATACAAATACTTCAAAAAATAAATTTTAACACAAAAAAAAAATGATGTAATAAAGCAGAGAAGGAAAAAGACCACAAATTTACTGTGCATACCAATTGATTGCTTGCCCATCGTTCATAATAATGAGCGCATCTCTCCAAAGAATTTTTTGTCATTTCTCGCCTCCTCTTAGCTTCATTATACTACAAGAAATAACATCAATTTTGTAAGTCATATAGGGGGATCAGCGGCAGCCTTTCCCACCACCATTCACAGAAGCGTGCGTAGCAATAATCAGGATATTGTAAAAATGACAAATTCTCAATGCCCTTACGGCTCCCTCTTGCTTAGTTGCCTCATATCTATTACAAGCATAAAAACCACCAGTCCTCTCACCGTGATCTGACCAAGCACCAAGGCACAACCAGCATTTACACATTGATATCCAATAACTAACTTATGTCCAGTGACAAAGGCAAAAGACATTATTGACCAATTTAAGTTTCTAATTAAAACACAAAACTTGCCAGCAAAATTCAAATTTACAGGGTGGTATTCATGTCATGTGCATACACCCATGGTTTTTTTCAATTGGTCGCTTGCACTTCGGACATGACTTGGAGTTGGCAAGTATCCTGAGATAATAACATCTAAAATTAGGATAAAGCAGCCAATGAAATCAAGACATTTACATAACATTTACACCTCATCTTCTTGTAGCTGTACAAATGACAGTGCATATATGATGCCATTAGTCATAACAAGGAACAGGCAATAAGGAAACATGTAATTGAGGACCCAAATCAACCCACATATAAAATCATAATTAACATCTAACAAGAATATCAAAGAAACACTATAATAACCTCCTTGCTATTTGTGAATGCGTATGTGTGTTTATATAGACATGTTCTCAAGGACAACAGATTGTGAGCAGAAATGCTTCACATCTGCATCACTTCATAATTAGTAAAGAAAAAAATAAGAGCTGGTGAACATGAAATTTACTATAGGATTGTTGCTCCACTTCATTACAGAAAAATTTCAACAACATTTGATTACTCTTTGCTTTGATCGAACTACTAGAAATTTGCCAAGGGCTCATCTCAATCAACATATTACAGAATTGCTGCTAGTATGCATTTGTAACTATCACATAGTTACCAAGAAAATCACAGATAAATTTTATTTGAAAACAATATAAATTAGGCTATTACTAATCTCTCCTTAAACTATAAATAAAATACTCATTATATCCTGGCATTTTTCAAATAAAAGAAGAGTTTAAAAGGAGAAGATTGCTGAGCATTTCTGGATAATACATTCTATCACAGCTACAGACAATTACAAGAATTATCAATAAAAACTCTTTACCAATTTGGGAACTAGGATAATCCCACTAATAGATCACTCCTTAAAGTCCAGAAAATATAAAAGAAAAATTTATCACATAAAAAAAACTTCAACCATACAAATAATGCCACCCAACAAGTCGAGACTAAATTGCTCAGATGCACAAAGCAATGCCAATTCAAAATCACAATATTTCGCACATACAAAATCTCATAACAGAAGACACAAAGGCAAATATATGAAAGACACAACATTAAATGAATAAGCATATCATCTACCAATTCATGTTTTCAGATTCTGCACTGTTCTTCAATATCCACTTCGCAACAGTTCCACAATCCACAGGACGGTGAGCTTCCTCTGTGCATTGCTATAATCCAATGGTACTAGCTAATCAGTTTAATATGACTATCAATATTAGAACATACAACGTTCTTGAAAATATGAAGATATCAATATATCTATGAAAATACAATTCAAAATTATTATTGAATATCCATTAACATAGATATGAAATGTTAAGACTCTTGAAAGGAATTTTAAAGAAATGCCAATTACTATTTGTAACAAAGACTATACTAGTTAACCATCAACATGTAAGAAATTAATGTATTAAGAGATTTCACAAAGTGAATAAAAAAATAAATTGGGACGAAAATGAACATCTCACAAGTAAATTTGAAGATGTTACAGTATACCTACTTATTTTTAATAGATTTTTAGGACTTCAATAACCAATCATGGTATTAGGTCCATATTTTTGGCTTTGCCTGTGTTAAACTCCATAAACAAGAATTTTCCCTTCATACCATTTGAATATCAATATCTTTCACCCATGATAAGAAAAATATCGAGATTAATTTTTCATTTATTGCAAAATAATATCAAAAATTATCAGTATCAATTGCAGTATACTTATAGTTGTCAAATCGAGAATCAAATTTATAATTTTGTGAATCGAGAATCGATTCAAATCGTAAGATTCAGTTCATCCTAATAACATTAATTAAAAATAATATGTCCATTTTTAAGAACATACTTCATATTATTATTCTATAGTTTTGAAATATAGCAATGACTAAACATAAAAATGATAAATAACTAATAATAATACTAAATCATAAAGTCAAATATAGTTTAAAATTTGTAATTTATAAGAAAATGCTATGTAATTTGAAAGAATTAAAATAAGTAATATAAAGCATTTTATATTTTGAATTTTTGATCATGAAAAAGAAGAAAGTAGTCATCTTTGCTCATATTTGACTTGCTTTTCATATGAATCAATACAAATCAAATGATTCGAATTGTGAATCGTCACGATTCAGTATAAATTTAGATTCGTGTTAAGATTCGACTCGTTTTCCATATGAATCGATACGAATCAGATGAATCGAATCAAGAATCATAAGATTCTAACAACAATGAGCATACTTATTTTCAGGAAAAGATTTTTTAAGGCAAGTAAATATCACTATGGCAAACTGACGATATTTGAAATATCGCTTATTATCATCATTGTAGTAACAAAATGACCTTGCTTTCAAGCACTTCCAGGAAACTTACGTTCCAACAAAAGCTATAAGAACAGAGGCAGGTGACGTCGAAGCTTCCACTGCCAGCAGCAAAATCAACAGCATACTTGCACCCTCGAGCAGGACACCACTTGGTCTAGATGTACTCAGCGAAAGGAAAAACCAATATCATAAGTATTGGCAACAGAGAAAAAAACCACAAAATTGGCATATGTTCACCAGCCAATGATTTCAGCACCACAACATGACAAAACAAGGGATTATGAATAGAGCATCTTCCTTTTGAAGTCTACAATAAAAATTAATTTGACACATGTGAAATATCAAGAAACGCCAACGAGATTTTGGAAAAGGTAATAATAACAACAAATAGAGAATTGTGGAAGAGATAAGAAATACCCATAAACTGTATCGGATTCAGTTAAGAGGAAGACACAGTCATCATTATAGCTCAACAAGCATTGTATTTTGTTCGAATCACTAATCAATGAAATCCTCCATAACTAAATTCACTACACAAATCACACAAATTCATAGGTGGGGAGGCATGTACCTTCAGAGACATATAGAAGGAAAAGGGCAAAGCAGGAAAATATTTTAAATATGTTGCAATACAGTTTTCTAGAAGTGTCTTTGAAGCTTTATGTTCTCTTTGGAATAGTATCAATGAAATCCTCCATAAATTACATGTACCACACACAAAACTACAGGCACACATGATTAGAAGGTACAGGGAGAAAGGAGATTGATGCAAGAGGTATTAAGTTAATGACTCATTCACAATAAAATAGCAGATATGCATTGGGTTTCAAATCCTTGACACACCTTTCTGTGGTCTTCAATGTAGGACCTAAGAAGATAACGGGAATACTTCTTATCTTCTTCAAATACCAACAAATTGATCATACCTTGACCAACAGCAACTAGACAAGATGGATTGGGGCATCTCAGCATCAAACATCCAGGACCATCATTAATGGCTGTGCTAATGTAACCTAGCATAATAAGAAAATGACAAAAGGTTAGTAACAGCTATGGAAAAAAGATGCAGAAGAGAATAGAAGGATTCCCATGACAATAAGTATTGACATCTGCTGATTGCTCCTATCCTTTCAAAACAATGAAAACTATACAATGCCATGTGACAGGAAAACAGGCTGCTTGCTTCAGCCTAAAGCACTTTCATTCAATAAGCAACAATTTTTGTGAAATATTTATGGACAAGAAATGCCAAAGTGAAGCATGTCCCGCAGAAGTACAATTGAAGTCAAGAGGAAAGAGGAACAAGCTCCTCCATTTGTTACATTTATTTCAAACAATAAAGAAACAAGAAACCCCCGAAGGTAAAGTCAAGAACAAAGATAAAGCTGGTTAAGAAAATATATTTTTTTTTTTGTCAAAGGTTCAAAACAACAGAGTTTACCCAATGAGAAAATGATATTGAGCATTCTAGGATTCTTCTCCATTCACAAACTCCTAAGAATACAGGGGTATACAATAGACACTTCCTTCGAGGAAAATAAAATTTGTTTCACTCATTTAGGCAGAGCTCAAACAACAGAAAACAAGGATAAAAACTAGTCTCATCCACCAGGCTACAGATAAGCAATAAGAGAGATGAGTGCGAAAACAAAAAAGTTTGTGACGCTGAACTAGGTCCCTGATAGAATAAAATCAGAAATACCCTTAATATTTCATACTCCTCTTTCGATACATAATCTAATGTTTTAAAAAACCTTTCTTATATCTATATCGAATTCG